>JAVQKC010013002.1:0-13489 GCA_036025475.1 Philypnodon macrostomus
ATATGTGTGTATATGTATGCTCACTGTTCAAACTATATGAAATGTATAATGATGACTTTACATTATGAATATATAACCCCTTTAGTTGCTCTTTTATTTTTTTCTATTGCATAGTTTCTTTCTTTAAAAACACTAATGCTAATGTTACTGCTTGTTTCTGAGTAGCCAGATGCTGAAGGTCGGTCTTGTGCTTCAATAATGAGCATAACATCTCTGACATGAGGTGGACTTGTTGTAGCCATTCCCCTTGATTTTCAACTAGGGATGCTATTAACTTACACGCACAATCTCTTATCTATGCTATTATCTTTTATGAAATCGTATTGCTTTTTCCTCTAAGAGATGATAACTAAGATTCATACACCAGTTGCGTGTGATAAAATCTGTAATTGTCTGTCCTCCCACCAACAGTTGGCTGCTCAGCCCCTTTTAATGAACCACGAATGGCGGTGGCGCTTCACTGGAACGCGCTAAAAGGAACGGCTGCTCACACCTAATCTTCACACATTGTGGGTGAGATATGGCCTGATGTGTTTCTCCTCAGCAGATAGCTCCGGGCCAGTGTTGACACCCCTCTTTGAATCTACCGCTGCTTCCTCTGCAGTCTGGAGTTCAACCGCGAGTTCAGGATGAGGTCACCGAGAACACACAAACTAACCACAATTTCATTTCAATTGTCTCTGGATAAAGCAACATGTCCAGAATACCTGTTGAGGTCCAGAATACCTGTTGAGGTCCAGCGAAAGGCTAAGAGGAGGTCGGAAAGAAAAACTGGGCAAAATAACAGAGTGCGTTGTGTAAAGAGGGTAAGAACTTAATTTCACATTTGACAGTAGGTAATTAATAGTGCTGCTGTTTTGTCACGGCATTGGTGTCGAGTGTAGACTTGTTGCTGCTGCCATTAGACTATGCGTGATACATGAGACGACAGGCTTTATTATCTGAACTATGATTATCAGTTTACATGCCAGTGTTGCTAACATGCAATTCTAATGTTATTTAAGCATTGCATGCGTTTGTCCGTAACAATTTAATCACATTACATTCTGTGAAGCCTTTTGCCACATATAGATGGACTTATGTTTTGAAATTCACAGACTATATCTGCTTTAGTGATTAGTGATTAGTGATGTGAACACAATTGTCAAAGTGATTTGACCAAACTTGAACTCAGACATATCTCTAGCAATATCTGTTTGAGTCAGCACCTTGCTGTTCTTGCATCATAAATAGAACAAAACTGCGCTGTACTGGCCTGACCCTAACCTTCCAATACCCCTCATGCGATCATAAAACCTTCAAGGCCCTCTTAGTGGCTGTTTTCACTGCCATTTGGATTGAATGGGTTAATGTAGTTCCATTATACCCTCATGCTGATTTAAAACCCCATTGATTTAGGTCAGTGTGTCTCTTCTCAGTGCTCCGTGAATGCAGAGCTATGACTGCTAATGTGGGCTGCTGCTGCTGCTGCGTGAAGGGTGATCTCTGGTCCGCCTCCAAGCCTTCTGCATCGATCGGCCATTATGGATCAGCACGGCTTTTTTGTTGATTGATAAAAGCGGAATGACGTGGACGCAGCAGCTCAGTGGACACAAGCGACGGGAGCGGGAAGAAAATACGAAGTGATGTGTTTCTTAATCATGGCGCCACCTCGGAGGCTCTGTGTGTCACCCGGCCCCTGCTGTCAAAATGTCCGCCCTCCCACCAAAGCCATTCTAAACCCCGTGGACAAATAAGCATGCCTTGAATGATTAGTAGACATTTCTCTGGCTGGTAATGCTGCCTTCGTCCACCAATGGGGTTAAAGCCTATTGATTAGTGCTAGATTGTTTGCATGTAAGCCCCTTTTATATTGTTCATGGACCAAAGAATGTGGCAGAACATTAACACAAAAATGACTTTCAAGATTACGAAGTCTGTGTGATGGAGTATGCAAATTAAAGAGTTGTTTATTGTTACTTTATTTTTGTGTGATTTATACAAGGTAACATAAGGCACATGACAGTTTGAGTCCTGTGTTAGCTTTGAGCATTAAAAAACATTTAAGTGGAAAAGTGAAAGAATGTGTTTGAGATCACAAAGATGTCGGCTCCATTAGCTAGCTAAGGGCCCGTTTAGACGACAACACATTTCCATAAACACTGACCAAACCGCTCCGGCTCTGGCTCCCATCTACATGGCACTGGTGTTTTCGCATTAATTCCCAAAATGCCGGGGAGATAGTTTGGTCAATGAAGTGCCGTTTTTAGGCCCCCCGTTCTCGTGTAGACTGCCAATACACGTTTCCGATGATGTCTCTGCGCGTCCTGAACCGCTATTGGCTAAAGGCATCAGGCTCTCGGGTGACCGGCGAACTCAAACAACGTTGTTTTTATGCTTGATATGATCATATTTTGACCTTGTGCTTTGGATTTGATCAGCACCACTCCAGAAAGCCACAAGATGCACCAAAAGTAATGTTATGTCTAGTGCTAGAGTTTCTCTGGACAAGCGGGGTATTACATATTTTCAGGGGTTCAGGTGTTTATTTTCACACCTCATTGTATTCGGACATTTTCTGTCTTTTTTTTAAATAAGCGTTTTTGTCTAACCGGGCCCTAAGTCAGCCCTCCTACTAAAACCTTGTGGACAAAATAAGCATGCCCCAAATGATTAGTAGCCATTTCTCTGGCTGGTAATGCTGCCTCTGTCCGCCAATGGGATTACCGCCTATCGATTAACCCTAGCGTTAGCACGTAAGCCTTGCTAGCTAAAAGCAGCAGGCTCAATTAATTGGAATTTGTATGGCGGTTAATGAATAGCCGCCGTGACACGCAATAGTATGCTACGCTACGAGAATGGGATTACAGGCAATTAATTCAGACGACAGGCAAAGTCATTAGCTGGCCCTGTGGCAAAGTCAGCGCATCAGTGGTGGGTTGATCCTTCCTGACTGCTAAATTTAGTGTGGCCTTGTCCCCATTGACCAAACGCTGGCATATGAAGTCTTTGTCTTTCAATGTCCCGCGCTATGTCTGATGGCTCCCAGTCGTTCCGTCTTTATTTTTCTTCTTCTCTTGTGAGACAGAGAAGGACAGCTGAAGAGTGCAAGGCCTCCCCGGAGAATAGCTGTGCATCCATTAGCCCAACAGTGTCTACATGTCCCTGAATATGACAAGAGGGGACAGGATGTGACCCTGGGACGTATCTAAAACTCGTCTGTGGCACATACTCTTACTCTTTGCAGTATTAGATCGGTGGGCGTTTGAAGACATGCATGTAGAGATGATTAGAAAAACATCATTTTTCAAGTTTCAAGTTTTTGATTTATTTCTTGTAAATCACTACTGAATGACATGGGTGTTCAGTACCTCCACAAACAAGATTGTTTTTTGTCTGTTTGCAAAATACCTTGGTACATTTTTTTTTTTTTTTTTTGACAATTTGTAGTTTTTTGTGAGAATTTCTGATGTATTGATCCAGGCCAGGGTAGAATTGTTATGCTTTGTGCTCAAGCCTTTTAATTTGGTATGAAAACTGTTGCTTGTGATAGCTAAAAACCGAGTTTGTCCATGTTCGCATAGATCATTCTGATTAACTAGCTAGTGTTAGAATTTTGTTGCAAACACCCTCCACCACGCATTGCGGAGTCATATTATGCCTAGGTGTTTGCTAAATGGAAGAAAATTGAGCAAACACAAAGAATTACAAATGTGTTAATCTGTGGAGTTGTTAATGATATGCAAATTACACATGTTACAATTTAACGATGTAACTGCATGTTAAATGTTCTGTTACATACAAAAGCAGAGTAATAAAGTGGCTCTGGTGTGGTCTTCTGCATGGCACAGAATGTCAGAGAGCAAAATTTGATTGAAACCACACATTATCAGAAAAGACAAAAAAAAAAGATTTATTTTTGCCCAGTCCTTGTGGAAGACCTTTCTAGACACTTGCTGTGCATCCATTACTCACACAATCTCTCCATGTCCTTGAAGGCGACAAGTGGGGACAGGAAGTGACCCCGAATGTCTAATCACATCTCGGCTGGAGCTCTTCTCAGCTGTTTGTGGACAAATAAGTATCTGCATACATTCCAAATAGATGCATATTCACGAGTTTTGTGTGTGTGAGTGATGGCGGTGTGCACACTAAGGAGGCTGACAGGCGTGTTAATTGAATTGTGGGAAAAATGCAAATCCCGGCCTGCCTCTTTGAACGGGGGAGGCGGGGTTTAAGTGATTGGAGATTGTCTCTGTGGCGTCTTCACACACAAACCCAGCAGGATCACTTTGACCACATCCTCCAAAGAGAATGACTGATAGTATTGTCTGTGTTTTTTTCAACACTATGCCTATGTTCTCCGCTCTGAATTATTCCCTTACTTGGTTTTTGTCATCTCTTTTAGTGGCACATTCAAAGCAAATGACTGAAGCATTTGAATTTATATTGGCAAAACAACTATATTATAGAATCACGTTGGTGTGCGTCCACAGATCCTACGTGTGAACTCGAGAACTCAGAAACGAATTGTCTGATCAGTTTCAACATTTGCACACAGGTACATATAAAGACGCCGAACTGTATATTTGTTTACTTCTACAATGAATATTAATTAAGTAATTAATTAATTACTGCTCTAAACTGTGAACGCAATAACTCAAAGTCTTTGCTGGATCTTTTTAAACTTTTGCACACAGGTACATATCATGAAGACGCTGAACTGGATTGAGTTTGGTTCTTCTACGATTAATGACAATTAATCAACTATTTAATGCCCTGAAGTACTTTTATTGAGCCAATAATCCTGCTGAACATAAACAAAATCGCATGAATTTTAGCACAGTGATCCGGGTTAGTGTATACTTAATGTACATAGGCAAATTACAGAGGTTAAATAAAGAATGCCTCTATAGCGCCCCCATGTTTATGACCCCTATGGGACCCTGGACACACTTACTTTGGCAGAGAGCAATGAAACATGGTACAGTGATTCTCCACAGTGTACCCAACATAAAATATTATTATGGCCCCACCCTACAACAAACAGGAAGTCGGCCACATTAGATTGAAATTGGGAAGTCAGGTATATTTGGCAGCCTCTAACTTGCACATACCAATTAGGCTCAAACCTGAAATACCTAATTACCCCCCGGCCCTGAACACATCTGACCGATTTGATGGCAGTTACCCCTATAGCGCCTCCTTTAGTTTTAGGGAAATTAACAAAATTTGGCAAAAACATCCCTCACAAACATCCAGACAAATCAAAAAAGTAAAACAGACCCTTCCCATGTTTGTCATGGTTTGGGGGCAGGCCTCTTAATTGCTCATTAACAATATAAAAACACAAATAATGTCTGATTAAGGTGGCCGTTGGTACCATAGCATTTGGGGCAGACGTATGGGGCCAGTTCACCGATATACACCTTGCTGTTGGGTACGACAGCATGGGCCTAGTTTAAAGTTCAACATGTGTTCAGAATGTATGTATAATCATCAAAGGTTACTTGTTGCGAAGGCTTGAGGGACTCTCTTAATGGGAAACTGCAAGTCCACACACATTAAGCTGAAACTCTATCAGTTTCTCAAAGGCAGCAGCAGACCCATTAAATAGTCTGTTTGCCAACACTGGGTCGCTTTCTGGGAACCACGGCCAATCCAATAATCACGTTCCTCCTCCGGTTTTGTCTCTTCACTTTTTTGGGAGAGTCCATTGAAAAAACTAGTGCCCATTCGAGCGTGTTCTGAAAGGCTTCAAACCCACTCCTCCTCTGAATGGCTGTGAACAGACCGGTCAGGCCTTTTCTTTAAGTAACACAATTATCTATGGGCCCACCTCTTTCACAATCACTGTGTATTTGAGGGCCAGCCAGCACCATGACTTCATCCACACACACTATCCACCTATTGCCATGCAAAACAGCAGCTTCTTCTCCAGACCTTCTCACATTTCTCCCCTAAAGAGGTCCCCCGTACTTTGTCCCACAGTTACTAATGCATGTAATTTTTGTGTGGAGAGACTGTGAGCAAACACATCTCTTTTAGTCTGCCCTATTATAGGATTTGGCCCATATGGAGGGAGCAAGATTTGTAATTGTGGAAAGAGTGGGAAAGAGGATGGCGACAGGCTTGAGGAGGTTTACATGAGTTTATTTAAAATAGAAAAGACTAGAGGAGCAGACGGAGCAGGAAAACAGTCAGTGGTGGAACGTAACGAGATACAATTTATGTTTTCCTTGCTTCATCTTAAAGTTAAGTAAGCATTTATACTGCATTTATACTGCATTTATACAAGCATTTATACTGTACCTGACGGGTAACCTGTTTACATACAGTTGCACATGTAACGGATTGAATGTTTCACATAGGGATTTACTTGCACCTTCACAACCACTGTTTACTGCTGACATAACAGCTAATGAAGCACATATATGTACATAGTCTTTAACATTTTACTTTATATATATATATATATATATTCACACTTATGCACGCTGATCTTTATTTTCTATTTATCTATTTTATTGTTGGCATCCAGTCCAGGCAGCAAAGTAAGAATTTCATTGTGCAGGGAAGTATGTTTCCTACTGTGCATATGACAATAAACACTTTGAATCCTTGAATCCATATATTTTTTTTACATAAACTGTGCATTCTTGACATGCATGCTATGGGGTCAATCCTTGGGCCAGAGTCTGCATGTTCTCTTTGTTACAGTTGTTCTTTCTAGGTACACTGCCTTCCACCTGCCATTCTGAATGAATGTGAGTGAATGGCTGTCTGTCAGTGTGTCTCTAAACTGATCATGGTCTAGGATATACCCCCCCCCCAAGGCCCATAGTTGCAAGGGGGATGAGTACAGATGTATGGCACTGTACTTCATTTCCCCCAAACACAGTTTACAAGAGCTTACAAAATGTAATTCAACTTGCAGAATAGAAACCAGCTTTGCAATACAGTGCAATAAAAGTTGACAGTGAAAAGCCCCAATGTGTAGCATCCTTTTAAGTATAGGAGTATTTGTTCTTTTCACTTGATTCAAATGCCGGCATGCCTTCAGTGAGACAGGTTTATATGATTAAAATTGACTGGCACATGGCACAGGCCTCAAACCCAACCATAACAGATATTGAAGACCCCTGCGGGAGAGTAAGCAGCTACCAGTCAGGCTCAGTAAATAAAACAATATCATCAATTCCTTCCTACAATGTGGGCACACTTTTTTTGCTACAGTACCAGTGTCCATTTTAGCTGACAGCTCCTTAAAAGCCACTTAAGGCATCCTCAGCAAAATAAATATCACATCAAGGGAGAAGAGAAAAAGATGACAAAAAAGGAAGGCAAGGACAAAGACAGAGAAAGATCCTTGTGGTTACGATGACATCAGGCTCACATTTGGCAGACGGCTGAGACTGATGCGCAGACTTAAAAACAATAAGTAGAACGTGTTGGGAGGGGAAGATAAAGCCCTCAAAATGAAGGCTCCTTAATATGCCACTATGGTCAACTCCCACCAATGAATTGTGGGAAACTACTCACATGCTGAGTATTTCTCTTTGTCCTCCTCTGTTGTTAAAATAGGCCATGGTGTTGTGTGTAAATTCAAGTACATCTCCCCCAAAAATGTCTTCAAAGCAGGCGGTAATGATGTTATATTTAACAGTTCCTCAGAAGTAAGCATACATAGGATGGATTAGAGCAGTCAGACCACAGAAATAGTCAAGGCTATTGTGAATGTAAAGCATATGGCTTTAGAGCTGAGAAATCCATTTTGGGTTCAATCACAGGAGGATACAGTGGTGAGGACCAAAGGTTTGCCATGACACTGTTGTAGAGGATTCCCTGAATGAGGTGCCACAATAGAGGTGTGCGGTAATAAATCTTAGTAAATAAATACAAATATATATATATACATACATACACACACACACAATGGTTTGTCACTAAGACCAGAACTTAAATAAAGTGTGATTTGCAGGTTTTAATAGATATATTTATATGCGCTGAAAGAAATGATGTTTTGCCAGGGTGTAGTACACAGTAAAGAGTAAAGACTACACTTTTAGCATATAGCCTTTAGCACAGTTTACTAAAACTACAAAAGCCAGTTGATCTCTGTTCTCGTAGAATAGTTGCATGGCTTTGGTTTCAGCCACTGAAATATATTATAGCCCGCTTATACCCCCATGTGTGGAACATTTTATTTACAAACACAACTTAGTTTTTAAAACCAGATTTTTATATAATTCCTACGCTAATTATGTGTTTATTTATTTAATACATCAACAATTAAATCAAATATAAAATTACAATCCTGTTAGTGGGCTAGAGCATTTTATTTTGACACATGTTGGCTAATTAATTTGCTCAGGCTGATAAAAATACATCATTTTAACAATGAATGTGTAAAGTGAGCAGTTAGTTTGATGAATCTCTCTTGTCGTGTTGGTCGTCCCTTCAGGGTCTCAACCCACTTTTATGCTAATAGACACTCTTCTGTCTTCTGCCTTTAATAGGAGGGTTTAATAATGCAAGGGTGTTGCATACAATTCAGTTAAATTTCATTGGGAAAATCATAGCCTGGAGCTTTTTTTTGTTCGTCTCACTCTGGGAAGCCGACCTGTGTGGGTCTTTGGCTGCTGCATCCATAATTGTGCGGTGGCCAAAGATAAAACCATTATCTGGAGCATTTGATCCACCCCAATCCTCTCGCAATATTAGATTTCCTAATTAAAGAAGGTGTGGGCAGAGCAGACCTTCCCTTAAGTCTCTTTCCTGACATTATTCTGCTCCTCTGTCATAATGTCTCACTCCTTTTATCATTATACTCTGACTTTTGTGTTTTACATTGGCTTTTGCTGTTTTTCCTGTCTCTTTATCCAATCCATACTATAAGTGAATTAGTACTATTTATACTAGAACTAGAACTAAGGTTTGGGTTCAGGACTGTACTCACTGTACTCACACTGTAAAGGAATGTAGTTACAAGGGAGCAGGAGAGCTGACAGTGCAAGGCAGTTCAACAAAGAATGGGGTTGGCTGGGCAGTACAGAAAATCAATGGTATGTAAGTTGTGTGTATGGTTAGGTATGGATATGTTTAAACTGTATTACCATTTCTGCCATATTTATAAAACAGCACAGCAGTCAGTTTCTGGTGGTGAGAATTTAATTAAGCTTAGTGGCTGTTCTGTTTCTTTGTGCCCCAAATTGGACACTACAGTAGACGGAATATTCATTAAGTTTCTTCCTCTTATTCCTGTTAGGCCAGAACAATGGCTAGTGAGTTGTCAATAGTAAATGGAATAATATTGGTTGCCGTTTATCTAGTCTGAACAACCCCATCCATTTACTTTCTCAGCAAAACCTATTTCCACCAAAATGCACCTTAAAAGATATAATAGTTATAACTCTTTGCAATTAAGTAAGCTCTATGCAATGCTTTTCTGAGCGTATGTATGTTTTTCAGTTGTAGTGGTCCAGAACTACTGTATGCCGACATACAAAGATAGTTTAATCTGTCCCATTTTTGTTCACCTTTCTGGAAAATCAAGATGACTAATTTGTTGAACAGGAATACAAAAAAAAACTCATTAGGGTGGCTGGCCTCGCAAACCATTCATATTTGAAATAATCAACATTCAGCCTTTTCAGGTGACCAATATTAACCAAGATATAGGCTCAGTCCATAAAAATGGGATTACCAAATACTACATGACCCTTCAGATTCCAACCATGCCTTTAGTGTTTCATCTGGCCTGTCTGATTTCTCACTGAACAGCGGGAGATGATTCAGGAGTTGTCGTAAATCCCAGTGAAAGCAGGAGGCGAGGTGACACGGCCGGCGGACCAGATAGAGTGATTCAGTGCGAGTCGGAAAAAAGCAATGAGAGAGAAAACCCTAAAGTTCAATTTGCAGTAATTCTGTTATCTGGTGCAGGCAGGGCTAGGTCATGGCTCCATGTACAATGGCTCCCCTTAGTACAGTATCCCCCATGTCCAACTCTCAACCTCAGTTTCAACGGCTCGCTGCAGTCCCATCTTAAGTGTGCACATCCAGTCCTATCTATTTGCTTGTGAGGATTTTCCCGGGCCTGCGCGGTAATCCTTCAGAGCTAAGATCCTGTCAACAGTTCAGGAAGCAATGTGACAGAAGTGGCAGCCATTAGGACGAGGAGAGACCATGTAGTGTCTGTTTGGAAGGGGAGGAATTGGGTACGCAAGGCTTCAGCTTCTACTACATTCACAGCATCCAGGCGCTGTGGGACTGGCAGGAGGGTTTTTTCAATTAGAATGGATTTTAAAGGTGTAGCTGTGTAAATCATCAAGATGGAATAGACACCGGAGAGTTCTCATAAATGTCAGACATTATGACCAGGCATTCCAATAGAGATGTTTTCATGCATTTTAAAGCAGGTTTGAAGGTAAAGTTTATGTTACAAGGAAGAATCAAGTACATTTCCAACATTTAACTAGGCCTACACTGTCGTACCTGACAGCAAGGTGTATATCGGCGAAACACCCCCATACGTCTGCCACAACGGATATGGCATCAACGAGCACCTTAATCAGACATTGTGTGATTTCTAAGGGTTTTTATATTGTTAACAAGCAATTAACCATGACAAACATGGGAAAGGTCTATTTGACTTTTTTGATGTTTGTTTTTGCCAAAAAAAAAAATATTTCCCTAAATTGACATTCAGTCTATAAGGGGCACTATAGAGGTATCTGTCATCATATTGGTCAGATGTGTTCAGGGCCGGGGGGTAATTAGGTATTTCAGGTTTGAGCCTAATCGGGCAAAGTATGTGCAAGTTAGAGGCTGTAAAATATACCTGACATCCCAATTTCAATCCAAAATGGCCGACTTTATATTTGTTGTAGGGTGGGGTCATAATAATATTTTATGTTGGGTACAATGTGGGGTGCTATAGAGGCATTCTTTTAATTTGCCTATATACATTAAATATACACTAGCCCAGATTACTGTGCCAAAATTCATGCTATATTGTTTATGTTCAGCAGGATTAATGGCTCAATTAAAGTGCTTCAGGGCATTAATTAGTCGCAGAAGTACCAAACTCAATCCAGTTCAGCGTATTCATGATATGTAACTGTCCAGAAAAGTTAAAGACTTTTTGAGTTATTGCGTTCAAAGTTTTAGGTCATTCATTAATTAATTAGTTGCTTAATTAATATTCATCGTAGAAGTACCCAAATCAATCCAGTTCAGCCTCTTCATGATATGTACCTGTATGCAAAATCATCAAAACATTTTTTGAAAGTAATTGTTTTGCAGATATAATGAGAAACTGCAATAAGGGGAGAAAAAAATATAGCTTTTCAAAAGTTTTGTATTGGGATCTCATATTGTCTTTCATCACCCAAAAGTATATGCAAGGAAGTTATAATCACTATTGTCATTCGTCTGATTCTTTTCATTTCTATTACGTGTCACTGGTGACTGGGGCATATCCCAGCAACTAGTATTGACAACACTACAATTTAAAATGGGCAATGAGCTTTTCATTTCTGTTAAGGTGGTTGCTTTCAAAGACAAAGCTGATCCTATGCCACAGAGAGTTTTCATGTATTGCAGCGCATTCTCCGCGACTATCAAGCTAATTTGATGTGGAAAATTAAGTTTGTCCTTTAAAATCAACACCGTAGAGCCTCACACAGCGTATCCTTGCTCGAGACAGGGGATAAACAGAGAAGAACAGATGCAACTTCCATCCAATCTTATATGGAAATGTCAAATCTCTAACTGCGATCCCAGGTGCAACATGACGCTAATGTTTGGAACGGTTTCACTGCAACCCTCCACAAAACATCTTCTGCCTTCATTAAGCCAGGCAGCCAACACAAAGACCTGACCTTCAGTTCTTCCCATCCACATTCAAATGAACACTCTTTAGCTGCACTGAATGAGAACTAACTGTGATTAGTCAGAGCAATGTTACCAAATCTTACCACAAATCAGTTTGAGATCAGGTACTTACTGCATCCATTATTGAGGCCTGGATAGACCCACTTGTATGTGAAGCAGCAGGTCGTAATTACAAGAGAGCAGTGCCGTTAAGTAAACATATTCATTATTGATGTGTATGTGGAGGGAATTTAAACATTTCTGCTTTTGGGTTGTTACAGTTGCACAAATGGCAAACAAAAAACAGTCTAAGGTCTTGCCAATACACACATAATGACATACGGTAATTACATTTCTCAAAATGCAGAAAGAAAAGAAAAAGTACTAATGTGATACACTTCTGCTGTGTAGTTGTGTGAGTTGAGTTTCTTGTGAATGAACAGGCTAGCTGGTTGCACTCGTAGTTAACGTAGAAAACCGAAAGTAAGCCAGCATGACACTTAAAATTCATCAATCAAACTCAGCAACATTTATCAATTTAATAATTTACTGTAAAATAATTGTATTTGGCTCTGTATTCCTATATTAAACAAACACTTGATCTTTTTTTGGAATTAAACATTATGATTTAATATTTTGCAGTGTGATTTGTGATTATGCCTCTGAACAAATGGAAGCGTATTCACTGAGATGTTATAAAGCCAGGCTGATAATGTCCATCAGGCTTGAGCAACTGGGCCAATGTGCCGGAGATAACAGCCCACTAAGGAACATGGATTATTGAAATCTCTCCTAAATGACAATGCTTTGTGCTGATGTCAAGAGCCTGCCCCTATGTGTTACAGACAAGCACGACGACTCCTCCATGAATAAATGTTATACTCACTGGTCCTCATAACACTACTATTGCTTTACTTAGGAGTGGATGACTAGCAGCTGCCACGCTTCACACATGCAAACGCATAGAGACATAGACATACGAGACAGAAGCTGCAAATGTGTGTGTGTGTGTGTGTGCAAGCTGTGGCGGTGAACATTAAAGGGGCCAGCAGATGTGGAATTAATGCAGCACATCTGGGAGGACGAGACATGAATGGAGGAAGAGATGGGGGTCGACAGAAGAGGAGAGAGGAAAGGATACAGGAAAGAGGAAGGAAGGTATCGAGGATGCATGCTTGACTTGACTTCCAATAAGCCGCTCCCATCAGTCTCACTCAGTGTCGTCTCTATTGTGTGTGGGCATCTGGCAGCGCGAGCCATAGATTTTTAAGGGCTTCACGTCCTTGAGTTACCTAAAAAATGTCTTTATATGTCAGTTAGAAAGTTGACTTCAGTCTCCATTTTCTTATGGTTTGAAATGCCCACACAAGAAAAGTATGTGAAAAGATTAAACTTTTCAATTAAGAATATTAATATTGAAAAGTGTATAGATAATTATCAAAAGGGAAATGAGGAAGCCCATGGAGAAATCTAATTTGCTCCATGCAATGTGGCTTACAAAAAAGGCCCTTTCATTTAATAATAATAATAATAATACATAGGTTTTTTATAGCGCTTTATTAGGACACTCAAAGACGCTTTACATATTTTGTATTATTCATTCACTCCACAGTCACACCTGATGGTGGTAAGCTAC
>JAVQKC010013009.1:0-24959 GCA_036025475.1 Philypnodon macrostomus
TTTTTTGTCATTTGCTGGCATTTTTTCATGTTTGCATTTTTTTTCCGCTAAAGGTTCCCCGACATCATGTTTGGAAGCCCCTTCTCTCGGGTGGATATAAACATGGTCCAATGTGTCCCCCCCCCCCCCCCCATCATTAACGACGCATTTTACACTGTACACATGACTCCATCGTCCTCTATCAATCACGCTAATCCGCCCACTGGCCTGTGTTCAGCCGTGGTTGAACACGCCTCTCGGAGAAGCCAGCGTGGGTCCTCCTCGCTCCATCTGTGAGCAGCTACAGCGCCATGAATCAAATCCAGAAAAGCATAAGATAATTTACATCTGTGGGCAGGCGAGCAAAGGTGGAAGCTATGAATGGACTAGAAGACTTTTGATTCAAATCTATTCAAACAAGCTACAAATGTGAAGCTGTAAAATATTTAGAAATGTAGAAGGTGCAGCCCGGAGCCAAACCCAGATGTGACTTCTACAAAATGTTTAATGCTGTTTTGACAGATGCTGCTTTCAGACCCTCTAGCTCATCTGGCAAATACTACGATCCTTTTGTGTCCACTCAAAAATAGAAAGCCCACATGTTTTTTTCATTTCTCTTTTAATAGTTCAATGAAGAATTTATTTACATGAACGTGTCCCTTCTAACCAAAGACAATTTAGATGAATGTTGATGTTGATGGGGATGGATTTAGTGATACTGATCTTGTGGTATTGACGACGATTGGGTTAAATTTTGAGGAGAATGTAAAAATCAATGCAACTTAACAATGTAAGACTTGTGCAAAGTTGGGTGATGGAGTAAACCCAATAACATTCATCTGAATTAAGTGTTGTTTAGGGCCGGACTTTTGCAGAATTAATGTCACTGCCAATATTGTGCCAGGATATACAGGGAATCATGCAAGACAGACTAACAGAACCAGACCACTTTCCCGAGTAAACAGAGGATCTGAGGCCGGCCCTTGTCAAGCATATTTCTATCTAGAACAGTGGGATCAATATAGTCATTATATTAGCGAAACAACAATATTATGGAATCACGTTGGTCCGCGTCCACAGATCGTGCGTGTGAATGAGAAAACTCAAAAACGAACTGCCGGATCAGTTTAAACGTTTCCACACAGGTACATACCATAAAGACTCAGAACTGGATTGAGTTTGGTACTTCTACAATTAATGACAATTAAAATACTTAACTAATTAATGCCCTGACACACTTTTATTGAGCCCTATGGGACTCTGGACACACTTACTTTGGCAGAGAGCACAAATAGGAAGTCGGCCATTTCAGGTATATTTGACAGCCTCTAACTTGCACATACTTTGCCCGATTACCTTTGCCCCCGACCCTGAACACATCTGACCAATATGATGCCAGTTACGTCTATAGTGCCCCCTATAGACTGAAAGAACACTGTAGTTTTAGGGAAATTTCCAAAATTTGGCAAAAAACATTCTTCACAAACATAAAAAAGTTTGTTAACAATATAAAAACCCTTAAAAGTCCCACAATGTCTGATTAAGGGGCCTGTTGGTGCCATAACAGTTGTGGCAGACGTACCTTGCTGATTGAAAAAAAACATCAAATTAAATTTAACTTACTTTGGCAATCTAAATTAAGAATCCAATGTTCCTATTTTTGATTTGATGTTGATGCGCAGATAACTAGTGTTTGTGTAAAGCATTAAGATCATTGTAGCTCCTCAGTGGAATAAGACCAGTATAATTTCAGCCTGTGATCCTTGTGTTTTTGTGAGTGCTGCTCCCTCTCCTCTCCAGAGAAGGGAGATTACTATCTGCCTCTCGCTGAGCGGCCCCTGAACCCGTCCCCACATCTGGAGCAGTGCCAGAGCTGCCACACATCCAGCACACATTCACCGCACACACTCACGTCACACTGGAAGGGCTTCTCTCCGGTGTGGGTACGCATGTGCTCGTCCAGTCCTCGCTTCTGGCTGAAGGCCTTGTTGCATTCGGTGCACTTGTACGGCTTCTCCTGCAAGAACACATCACAAAAGAGAACGTTTTAAAAAATAACATTCAAAAGTTGGGTTCAGTCCTCACGCCGACTGACACAATTTCTCTGGGTGGATGAATATCCTCACTGTGTTACCATGGGTTCTCTCTGTGTATCCTTGCTTCCACCTATCACCCAAACACAAGCATGTGTTAGGCGAATTGGTGATTCTAAATTGCCTCTAGTGATTGAATGCGAGCGTGAATGGTTGTCTATCAATGTATGTCTCTGGCCCAAAGTTACTTGGGAATTGGATTGTTTTTACGTATGTTTGGTTTTGTGAGTAGGTGTGAGGCACGCTGGCATCGGTATGACAAACAATTCAAATAGTGTAAGTTAAACATGTAATTCCTTCTATTCTTGTCATGTTTGTTCACATATGGACCAAACTAATCTGCACATACAATACTTAACAACCCACACGTAAAAACAAACACATGAAATCCTACAAATCAACTATTCACACCCTCATGTTTTCTCAGCCAGTTTATAAAAGCTCTGGGATGAGAGATTATTCAGCCCCTGCAGTACAGGAGGAAATGACCGGCGCAGGGGCCATCAAAAACACAGGGATTCCTCAAAAGAGTAACGAAAACATGCCAACGAAAACCCCTTTGAATGTGTATCAGAGAGCCGGCACAGTGGGGCTGTAGAATATCACTGCTGTGTCTCCACACCTCATCAGTTTACCAAAGAACATTTCCTCTGTGAGTTCGGAGGCCCAGCTTCATGTCAGTCAAAGTCGCTATCTCTCTGTGGCACCCAAGCAAGTAATGTAACAAGTGTGGATGAAAAACAGAGGTGTGTCCTGAAGTCAAGGATGGGAAAAAGTTTAAATAAGGTTGGGGAGAAGATATCGGCAGCTAGTTCCCAGTGTCACTCTCCGGGAAGCTGTTTTTGACAAATCTGGCTGATAGCGAAAGGCTCTGGCCATTTAAAGCTTAGTTGTCATGGGAACGGGGTGAATGCAGGAAGTAAGGGTCCTGGGAAAGGAGCTATCATGTGGGCGGGGCAAGGAGCGCCCAGTGACACAGGATACAAAAGGAGGTAAAGATCAGGTTCAGTGCATGTGTGGAGGGTGAGGATGTGCATGTGTGTTGAGAATGCAACTGTTTGTGCTACAATAACAGCTGACGATAATGGGAGAAAGAGGCCAAGAGGGAAGGGGGTAAATTCTGCCTAAATCTTGGGTGATGCAATATGTAGGACTAACTATTGGAGTTAATTGAACTCTTATTGCAGAATCAGTAAATTTTTAACATACATAAATACACAATAAAAAAGCATATTATGTTCTTTCTGTCTGTCAGACATGGAGTATGCGTATTATAACTTAATAGAGAACAGACCTCCGCCAATTTAAAAAACTGACCATATCTCGCAATGACCCTGTTAATTGTTCAATGACCCTGTTTATTATTTACATACATCTCTTTTTGTGAAGCCCTCTGAGGCAACTGTATTGTGATATAGGGCTATACAAATAAAATTGAACTGAATGGTAAGACTATACTTTTCAGACAGATGTGGGCTGGGGATCATTTTGTTTGGGGGTAAATGCTCTCAGATCTCACAATAATAAAGAATCCACTACTGGAGTATTTGTTCCCTTGCTATTTAATTGTCACTTGAATTTCTAGCATTGTACCTTTCACAAAATGGGACAGAATCTTGATCTTGGATGCTTGCTCTGACACAATGTTCTCCATTATTCTAGGCTTGGGAAGGCCCAAGGCTTCTGATTCCCTGCTAATAATTAATAAAAATAATACTAAATTGCTCCAATATGTACCAGACCATCAAAGCAGGTGTGTTACATTTTGCAAACAAATGTGATAAAGCAATTCATCTACTGTCTTCTTCTGCCAACAGAATTTGTTGATTAGGCTTACCAATACAGTACTATCACGTAGAGCTTGTGCGAAACACCCATACATGTCAAGAACTGATAATAAACAGTTAAAGAAAGCCACGTGCTGAATAAGTAATGTCCACATTGTGCTACAGTTTCCTCTCAAACCTCTTTCCCATCGAGAACAGCTCCATATGACATAGGAAAGACCAGGAGAGGCTAAAGATCAAAGGTCAGAGAGCACATAGATGGATTGAGTTGATGCGGTGTACCCAGAATGCATCATTATGACCCCGGTAACATCGAACATCTGTACCTGCCGACCTTCACTCTTCAGCAGCTGTTCACCCCTCCACCTTTGACCTGGCCTTTTGCTCTTAATATTGACCACTCTGAACAAAGAACACATCTACTAGTACAAATGTAAAAGGGATGTTTGTTTTTTCTGTCTCATTGAATGTGTCCTGTTAAAGCTACAGACTATCTGACTCTGTTCTGTGCTGTAAAGTAGGCAGTCTGTCATAACTATTATATACTATCTGTCATAACTATTATATACTTCACTGCCTCCCCTGGCCTCTACAGAAAAATCAGTGTTTGCGGGTTACCACTTTGATCAATAGTAGCTGAGTTTTTTCTTTAGCCCTGTCCTGATAGCAATAGACCATCAATAATCTCACAATCCAGAACTAAAGGAATAATTTCAGTTTCTCAAATTGCATGTAAACTTTCCCATGCCTCAATCTAGTTTTAAATCATGATGGTGGATGGAACACCTGCCTTACAAAAGCAAAGGTCACAGGACAGATTCCCAGACTAAAGTCTCATGGGTATCTTCCTCTCAATGCCCCAAGACATACATCTGTGTCTAGGTAAACTAGTTGATTACTATAACTAACTGTTAGAGGTAAATTAACTGGCATTTGACCCTTTGCCTTTTATAACCTACATAGCATGACTAAAAAAACCTGAAAAACTTAAAATAGATTCCTGGAATGTGGCCAAAATGTACCAAATACACATCTTCAACAGATAAATAGTAATTATCTTGACATGGCTCATATTTAATTATCTAAAGTGTGTTTTTGGATGCATATGAAAGCTTTTCCAATTTCGAGCTGAGATTTCCAGACAAAATACGACTAATGATAATTATACGCCTGTATGTAAATCAATTAGGTTAAGTGGAGACTGGGATAATCTGCCACACCCAGACCCCACTGACATTTGGATAAGCTTAAAAATTCATATTTATATTGCATTTTAGCGTGAGTGGTGAATATTAGGTTGTATTAGAGAGAACAGTGCGTGCTTGTTGGTTTGTTAGACTCTTCGAAATGTGACTTAGTAGTGATGGTAATACTCATCATTTATGAGATTTTTAATATGGAAGGAATATACAGATTTCTAAAAGAGAATTCCCTACTATTGCAAGACAGGGACATGCTTACTCCTGCCAGAAGGTGTCAGTAAAGAACCATTCACTTTTCGTTAGATTAGTTTAGTTAGTTTAGTTAAAGACTAGAAGCACTGAAAATGGACTAGATGCATGGATCTTATCAGAATTTGGATCCTCATTTTTTTTTCTTTCTTGACCCATTACTGACCGTTTTGTGAACTTTTTAACCAAATCTGACCAAGTACAAACAAACCAAGATTAAGCATGCAAAAACAACCAACAAACTAACTAACCCCAGTAAACCATAACCTGTTTAGTGGTAGTAATGTGTCTATAATGTCAGCTACATATTTGAGTCATCTGTAGATTAAAAAAGTTCCAAATCCAAATGTCATTAGTCCAGTACAGTGACTTCATCTTGCTCTGCTGTTTGTAACCACTCAGCCCATATTTCAGAAGTCAGTGAGCGAAGGCAGATCCGGGAACACGGGGACCCAAACCTCATCCGCTTTAATCAGAAACTCACTATTTCTGTTATACCTGTCTGTTTCTACTGCACCTCTATTACCTCAACACAATGTACCGGTGCAGCACGGTGTTCTGGACAGCATTACAAATGGGCAAATCTACTAAATGAGCGGCGCTGACAGGGCTCCACTATCACCGTCACGGCCGAATTAACTGATGATGGAAATCTGTGATGAAGCACATATTAAGTCTCAT
Source organism: Philypnodon macrostomus (assembly GCA_036025475.1). NCBI lineage: Eukaryota > Metazoa > Chordata > Actinopteri > Gobiiformes > Eleotridae > Philypnodon > Philypnodon macrostomus. The sequence goes on from JAVQKC010013009.1 coordinate 5,992, forward strand.
TTGTCACGAGCGCTGTACATGTCCAGCTGCATACAACCAGCTCATGGAAAGTGTGGCTTTGGAGGAGAGCTAAAGAGGGTCAGGGAGTGTGAGGAATGGTGTCTAAAGACCGGAAATGAAATCATGAAGGGCCTACCTCTCCCTTTTTCTCCATACATACATAATACATGTGTTTAGAACTCGGTTTACTGTTGTGTGCACGGACATACAATATACATCACTCTATGACCTCAGCTATTTGTATATAAGAATGAAAGATCATGTAATCTAAAGAGCAAAACATTTCTTAGTGGTGTACCTCATGTCCCCTGGATTTCTTATTTAGTTCCACATGAAGGAACCTAGTGTCCAGTGTCACAGTTACCTCATGATTAAGTCGACAGGGAGGGATGAATTGTTGAATTGTGTTTTTATAAGTTCATAGTGATTATACACATGTCTGATGTGATGTGCCATGTTTCTCTTGACTTTTGTCACTGTTTGTGCATTTTCTTTTCTAAATAAGACTAAGCTCAGTAAAGATGTTGATGTACTTAATTATTGATTCATTCATTTTTTTCTTCTTGGTTGGCTGAAACCTATCCCAGCAACTGGGTGCCATAAGCAGGCAACATCCTGGACAATGGCTAGTTAGTAGCATGGCTGACACAGGGAGGATATACAGACTCAACTCAGATTGTGAATCTTCTTTTCCTTTCTGACACACAGGTGCACTAAACTAAACTGACACACCAGAACCTAACACTAGAACCGAAGTACTTAAGATTCTTTTTGTATTGTGAAATTGAATTAAAAAATTGTTGGTCTATACTATCACACGGTAATAAGAAAATTGTCAAATAAGTCAAGTATTAGGTTTAGAAGTAAAACTGAACAAAACTTGAATAACTTGTATTATAATGTAGTATGTAGACTTACCCGTGTGTGCGTTCGGATGTGCATCTTCAGCCCATCGTTTTTGCTAAAGGCCTTATCACAGTAAGGGCACTGGTACGGACGCTCACCTAGGAAACAGTTACACGTAAGGAAAATGATCAGGATGGATAAGATATTGGACATTTGATCATACATGGCCAACAATTCTGCTACATTTTGCTGGCAGGTGAAAAGGAGACTATCAGGTAGAAGACAAAAGAAAATTAGCATGAGCCACTATGCAACAAAGTGTTACATCCTGCCTCACAGATGGTTCTTGAGTATGCGCCCTTTGTTTTCTGATCAAACCCAGATTGGAACTTTTCTCTGCTGCAGCACATATCAGTACTCCGACATGTATTTCTGACTGAGGGGAACTCTGTATCTAGGCCCAGTAGTTTAGGAGCCCACTACGACGGCGTGCCTTATCCCACATGGATCAAAAGCAGTCCAGCCAAGCTCCTCCAGATCATATCAGAGCACACGGCCAGTCAACAAAGAGGAAGTGACAGGCTGCCAATCAAAGTCTGCACTGACACATGGATCTGTTTACCAGCACCGATCGCCTCTGTAGATAGGAGCGCCACATTTGATTGCTAATCTACAGAGGGGAAGTTATGTAACCACACTAAAATTATAAAAAAAATCTAAAACAAAACTACAGTTCAAAACCAACAAGAGTTCAGTGATGGTGTATAGTCCAATAGTCTATTAGTGGCAGGAGGAAGAGCAGGTTACACACTAACAAGGCTGAAGCCACCGGTGATCCCTAACTGGAACAGAGGGAGATTAGTTAAACATTAGTTTTGTTACTTTGTTTATAGCAGACCACTTTTTAGCAGCTAAAGATGATAGAAGATGGCTGGTGCTCCCACAATAATCTAGTGTTGAACCTAAAGCATTCTCCATTTTGTCATTAACTTTCTGTGACTCGTGACATACATAAATGTGTAGTCAACTCACCCTTTTCTAAAACAAAAGCTATGCTTGTATGCTGTGAATCCATCATCATTTCTACGTCAGAAAAAAATAAATAGTTGCTAAATAGAGATACACAGTATACAGCATGTTTCAGATTGCTGTGCATCAATCTCATTTGCTTCATAAGAACATAATCTCTCTCCGGAGGGTGATTGCTGAACAGACAAGCAAATGCTTTTATTGATGGGGGAGATGTTCTGTCCCTTTAAGTAATAAGGTTAATTAGCTATGTTTCATGGGGATCCACTATGCTAAGATGTGTATTAAATCAGAACAAGCGTGTTGGGAATATCTGAGCTGTAATATCATCTCAGCTCAATAAACACAACTGCACCAGACAAGTTTTTATTCAGTTTTTTGCCAAAACGTGCCGACAGCTGGCACGGCGCAGATGCACATGTTGGGGTCTCTAAGCCCACCATAAACCTCCATAAAGCTCCCAGCAAAGGGCTTCATAGGGGCACAATGTGGAACGCGGTGACACTAAGTAATAAATGTGTGACCTCCCATTGGTACACACAGGGTTAAAGCCACATATGCGAAGCAATAACACACATACACATATAGAGCAGCATGTGCATAGGGCCTGCTCTGTCCCAAATTCCCCGTCTGCGCTATTTCAGCCTCTAGGAAGCCCTTTTGTTGACAAACAGGAAAAGCTGAATCCCAGATGTGTGTTTTGGGGCAAGCTAGAGTAAATCTTGTGTCTTATGTAGCATGTGTGGTATCGGGTTAAGGGCTGAGTTGGCCTTGGGCAGTGCTGGAGAAGGCATTAGTGCTAATAGTACTGGGGCACTCCATGCCAGTGTACTCTGTGGCTTGGATTACATCCTGCCCAGGAGCTGGCTATTGTCAGCTCATACACAACCAAGACAACCACACCCTGGTGATAAGTGCACCCCAATTCACCAACTTAACCTCCTTACTTGCTCTGGACATGTGGGAATCATCTGTAAAATGATGGCATTTGATATGTAAGCGATCCTTCACAAACCAGGTACTCGCTCTTTTTTTTTTTTAGAGATCAGTTTCCAAGACTTTCCCAGGCATTAAGAGTGATCATCAATTTTTACAATAGAGTAGTGTCATAATCTTTGGGTTAGTCTGAGGTGTTTCCATTGTACATAGTTACAAACATTGGGTACCCCACTGCTATAGTCCCACCAATGTGGTCATAAATGCTCAAAAGTGGAGTTAAACAAAAGGAGTTCTTAGTTAAGATGATATGTTTTTACAGTTTATGTCCATACTTAACATACTAACTTCAAAATGCCACTAATTTAGGATAATATTTCCAATACCTTGCTGGGTCGTGCGTCCAAGCATCCCACAGGTCCTTTAAGTAATTTGAGAGAAATTATTTTGCAGGTTAAGCAGTTTTACCTTGTTTTGTTTTCCAAGGATACCGTAACTAGAAAACTCAAAAACTCAAAAACCATATTCCATATTAAACAAGTTTTCCAGAGCTTGTGGGGAGATCCTTACATATCACATCTCCCACTTAAGACCTGCTTACAATAAAATAAACAAAACTCTATCTGCCACAGGAAGCAAATAAATGCTGCTTGGAGAGCTGAGTGGTAACATTCTTGCTCGGTTTGCGTCTGGTCTGGGTGTTACTGTAACTGGACACCCTCCACTTACTCTCCAGATTGGGCCAGATTGTTTGGGGATTATGAGGGGTGACTGCAGCGCTGAGCTGGGGCTTTCTGTGTGTGGAGATGCTAACTGATTTAGCATGTGTTGAAACAGTACACCGTCTCTTTGACCCTGGGCGTCTACCCCTGCCCCCCCGCTGTGGCCCTCACACTCCTCGTCTGCTAATCGATCCGTTTGGCACCCCCTGTGTGCCATATACATATGTGCGGACGGCCCCGGTCTGGTTAGCAGATGGCTGGCTTTGTCGCTTGTGTTATGGAGAGCGCTTTGTAGCTTCGGGCCCCGGGCCCCGGTCTGAAAGACATTAGCGCTGTCCGTCACATATTAATACCCGGCTTCCTTTGGTTCGGACTGATAGTGGCCCACTACTGTCCTCTCCCATGCCACATGCCGACAGAGGCCGAGGAGGTAAGATGATAGGGTTGGATAACATTTGATTTGGGCACTTCATAACTTGACCTTCTCCATTCAAACCAAGGTCTCAATAGATTATTTTTTTTCAAGCATTTCTCTCCATAATATTGGCTTATAATTTGCTTGACCAATTTTCACTGACTCATTCATACCATTCATAGGTAAGGTATGTCTTGCCCAAGAACACAATGGAAGTACGTACTTATTTGAGTGGAATCGGACTACCAACCTGCTGCTTAATAAACAACCTAATCTACCACCTGAACTACTAGACGACATCACCTGACCACATCTTAGCACCTGGTTACACAGTGCACAAACTGCTCATTATACGTGCATACAATGACTCAGCAGCATTTCAGATTTCACTTTACGAGACTGTTACCATGACCACAGAGAAGACAAACATAAGTGGATTCAATGATTCCAGCACATGTCCATGAGAGGACCTGTTATTGTCTGCTGAGATCAAACAAGCAACATGTTTATCTTTTAAAACCATCAAAATATAACAGATGTATAAAGGACGGACAAGTACGCAATTGTGCAAAAACACAGTGGGTTGTAGCTTTATGAACAGACTGTGCTCTATATTTTGTGTTGTTTCATTTGTTTGAATAAGATCAAATTTACACCCAAAGAAAGCTTAAATACTAAGGCAGATGTACTGTACTTGTCAAGAAAATGTTCCATACTTCAACAAACCCACAGAAACCCAGAGCACACATTTGGTCTTTTGGTGAATCATTTCTATAACCTAATATTAACACAACACAGGCTTGTCCAATAACAGTTAACTGGGGTCAGAAGAAATGCAGCACAATTTATCAGTGTTACCGCTTTTCCAGGACTTAATAAAGGTGCAATGAGACAAAAAGTAAAGTATCATACATTTATTTTCTAATTACTCAAACTTGGCCCATCTCTGTCTTTCCTGTTGGTGTCTCCAGACAAACTGAGAGAGTAGTGGCTTCAGTGTTAGCCAACACAAATAGCTGTATAAGGTTAGCACTCACTGTCAGAGGCACTTTTTTTATAATGCCTCCTCTTTTCTGCTTATTACGACTGTGACTGCTTCTTCCAATGTTCTAATGTATACAATTAATTACTTGAATGGAAATGAGACGACATGGGAAAAGTACTCAAGCTTTGTATTTAAGCAAAGCTTCAATTAGTCCAATAATGTTAAACAAGTGGAAGTAAAATACTACAGATACTACTACTTCATAGTTTTAAACATAAAATGAGGCAAGGCCTATCTCTGCGCCCAAACAAGACACATACTGATGTCAGTAACACTGGGCTCTGTCAGTCTTTCCATTGGCACATTGGCACAAATCATGTTCATAACTCCTCTTCACTTATTTACTACAGCAAAGGGAGGAAAATAACATAGTTGGACTAAAAATGTGCCAAAGCAAATCACTTGGAGTTTAGCGAACCATCCATCATTCCTGCTGGGTTGTCAAAGTCCCCAATAGCTCCTAATATATGCTGTTGCTGAGATCATGACAGCTTATTTTTGTGGCACTTCAGCTAATTCGCTTCGCCCTTAACACAATGTACTAACCCAATTTAATTACAAGCAAATCCAACCAAAATATAATCTTGATGTTCCTGCAACTACTTCACACCAGCTCTTCTCAGGAAAAGCTGTGCCCAGTGGCCTATGTGATAGTAAGGTGATAGGGGAAGGAAATCTCCCAGGAATCCTCACAAAGTCCTCTGTGTTTAGCAGGTAAATAATCAATGTGGACTTGTTCCTGTGAAGCAGGAAGACAAACAACATGTCGCTTTCCTGCCTGTCGACCAGAAGAGCTGCTGAGTTAAAGCTTTACTAGCTCGGCTGGTGGCCTTTTTAAGAGATTAGCCACTGAAGAAATAGTCACTCTTAGACTTTTACTTATCAGCATGTCATAAACCTAATAGATAAAGGGCACTGTCAGTTTTCCATTTGGCTTCCCGGTGCAACTCTCTTGATTTATAAGAGCTTGGGATCAGCACAACAGGTACACTGGCTTGTAACTACCAGTGGCTGGATTTTTCACATATGTGAATGAGTCCTGGAATTACTCCTAGTCTAGATCTGGCCTAATCCTAAATTACCATTTTATGCCACTGTTTAACTTAATTAATATTAATGGTAGAGTGTAGTCTTGTATTTAGAACTGACAGAGTTGACTAGATGTAAGTAAGTTGGCATTGTCTAACTTTTAGTAGTTTACGCAATTCTAAGAGTTAGTTCAGCTATCAGTGAATGCACCATGGCCTTGCACTGAATGGACTCCATAGATTACATGTTGTTCAGCTTGTTTAATGCGTGCTGTAACCACGCAGCTTTAGTTTTTTAGTAATTATCTCCATCCATGTGTTGTAGTGAGACAGTGAGTAATTTGAATGAAAACTGAAAGATTTACTCTGTATGGTTATTATAGAAGCTTATTGCAATATTCAATAGTGCTTATTCATGTGTTGCATGTATCGTTCTGTGACACTGTGGGAAGTCACTGACTGGTAGATTTAATAGATTTCTGTTTTAGTCTTCTTTCAGTCTTCTTGTAATAATGTTTTTTAGTACTAGGCAAGCTAATGTTTTAATCTGGGTGTACTTGCAATTCATTTTTATGGTGCATTTTGTCTTGGGTTTCGTCTGGTTCATCCGCCACTACTTTATCTCTCCCAGTCCTTGAGTTTGACATGTTTAACTTCTATCACTCCCATCCCATCACTCAGATCACCCATCTGCATCTGCTCTCGTGAATTTACTTCTGTCTGTTTGCGATGTCGGCCATGTTGCTCAGGGAACGACCATCACTTTAAAAAACGAATGCTTATTTCCCCTCCTCTCTCCCACAAAAACACAACAAACACACAAAGGCCTAGTCTATAGAACGAGGGACAGATTTACAGCCAGTCAGGGTCACGGGTCATGTGGCTGGATGCTTTCTTGGAGTGTTTTTTCTCTCTTTTTTACCCCTTTTCTTTCTCTTTTGAGGTGTCGACTCGGCTCCCACCCCTCCCCCAGCATTCCTGCCCTTTTGTTTATTCTATATAAATACAATCAGGCCCTCGCTGGTATACATTCTGTCTTTCGGTGGGTTTGCCCCGCACACAGATGCATGTACGGACACACACATGCACTGGTCGAGTACAATGAGAGCTGTTGACAAAGCGTGGGGGAAAGCTTGTCAAAGGCCCACCGTCATGCCACCGCTCAAATATAGACACATACAGACACCTGGAAGAGCGGATCCCCTGTAACACAAAAGGTAGGATGTGACGGATGCAGCCCGGGCTAAAGCTAAAGGGCTATTCAACCACTCAGGCCAAATGTCCAAACTGATACAATCCGTTTCAAACAGTTTTCTTTTCATTCACACTGTTGTGGCAGGTTTATTGAAGACAGTTGTATAGTCTATAGACAGGCTTAGAAAGATGAGGCACGCACATTTTTTAGTTAGCAAAGCATACACATTGCAATTCTGGAGTTGCAAAACACAGGAAGAAAAGAGAACGAAGGAAAAAACACATGCTACCAATGCTTTTTGTTTGGTCTCTTTTTAGTTTGAATTCATCAATAATCTTACATATATTTTGGGGGTTTACCAATCAGGAATGTACTGAAAATGTATTGAAAATATTAGTCATTTCTGAACCCCAGATTTTGATGAAAATACCCTCAGATTAAAGATGAAAGTTTCATCTTTATAATTGCATTTTAAATCTTTTTTGTCATTGTCCTTATATTTCTAGACCTAACTGTATGTTTTTTGTGAACTGAGAGGGGTATGTTTTATGAGCATAAAAGTGCATGTTCAGTCATGGAATGTACTGTATGTTATTACAGAGCTGCTATACAGAGAAATGGTGGATAAGACTTACACCAATGTGAGTTCATTAGACTGTATTTGTTGTTTTTATTCACAAATCATTTTCATCAAGGATTCATTGTGTTCAAGGGCATCTATGTCAAATGATATTATAAAATGATGACCAATGACTGCAACATATTTAAGACATTAGAGGTTTATCAAAATAAAGAAATGAAAATGTTTGAAATGACTATGGTCTTCTCTAAAGTGAGATGACAGGGGGAGGCAGTCTGGAGCTGGCTGAATGACAGTGTGTGTGTGGCCAAAGCCCGAGCCTGCACCAGTCTGTTGGTAAGGAAACGCACTGGAATGTGTGGCCTTCCAGTTTAAGGCCCTTTAATGAACATCCAGCGCTCTATTTTCTGTGGCGGTGTACACAGTCTGAAGCACGCAGGGGAAACGACAACACTGGAATTTTCTTAACCTTATAATAGCTCTGTACATTTGCACAGAGGAAGTCAGACGCAGGGCAGTGGGTGGTGTGGTGCTCAGATGCATGGTCTGGTCAAATGGTTGCATTGCAGAAATCAATCCATATTATTGTCTATTGTATAGCTGTGCTTGTGTTCTTTAAGGGTGAATAATTCCTCACTTAGTTGTCAAAGCCTATAATGGGTTATGTTTTTGCCAACAGTGATTTGTTTGATTGCCTATTAGCACAATAACTCTAAAGGTTATGATTGATTTTGCCTTTGACCTTTAGAAAAAGGTAAATTTTTTGATGAGAGATTTTTTTCTGTTAACAATTTTAACAAATTTAATTTTACTTGTGATTTGATTGACATTTCAGTAGAGGACAGTAAAGATTTGCCATCAACTGCAATCATTTACCAGACGTCTAGGCTTTCCACTTGCTTCTAGTCCACTTTTGTCATGCATTGAAAGCAAAACCTACTGTGAACCAACCTTGATGCAATGCTTTTTACAAATATTGAAAGTTACTGAAAGGTGGTTTTCATGTTTTTGAGTGAATCTCCTTTCACTTGGTCCACACCCTACAGTGTTTGATTTCTATTTACATGTATTGACTGTCAAATGGTGTTGGACAGTTAAATGTTTTACTGTTGTGGCTGAACTGACCTGTATGGCTGCGGATGTGCACCCTGAGCGTGCCGTTGCTGGCGAACTTCTGTCCACAGTACGGGCAGATCTTCTCCTTCTCCCCCGTGTGAGTCTGGGACACAAATAACAAAAAACACAGTTATTGACGTGAATATTTTTAATACACTTTAATAACTGAAATGAAACTTGATTCAGGCTAACAACCAGAGGATATGTGATTTACGCTACTATGCTCTACTGTATATACTGCCCTCTTCAGCTTAGCCTTATTTCCATGTTCTACCACAATGCATCACTGGATAGAGATGCAAATGTTGACATCCAGAGATGAGCTGAAGGCAGGATCAAAGAGCACACATATAACCAAACCCCACGGGTCCTCTGCCTTCATCTCCTCATCCCTCTCCAACTTCCCAGCCTCTCATAAAGAGCACACTCTCAAACCCTCACCTTTTTCCTCCTGTTACCTCTTGAAATCTACACTTGGAATTCTATCCAAGCCTGTTGTAAATTCCCGAGAATAATCGTGAGTATGAAAAACTCAAATTCAAAGTGACAGCTTCAACAGTAGTACAACAATACAGGAACAGCTCCACCTTGGGCCCCATCACCCACTGTGCCCCCCTGTGGCCTTGGCTGTTTCCTTACAAAGACACACATACTGTACGTTAATGCTATAAAAAAAGACAGTAGTGCCAACAGCTGTAACATACTTAGAAGAATATACCTATACCTATAATAATATGATCACAGCTCTCATACTGGGATTGGTCACTATGTCCATATTTACTGGAGAAAAACTCTACTTAGGCAGTACATTGGAGTGGTCTGGGAGTTTCTAAGTAATGCTGAATACTAATCAGTGTTTCTTCGATGCATTGCTCACCATTGTGCTAAATATTGGTCTATGGTATTATGCTTGTTCACAGGGCACTGCTGAAAGCCTGTCAGCCATAAATGAACCACCACTTTACACTTGTATCTTAGATGGAGCAATTCTTGTCACTTGTTTGGATAACAGTAAAAACATGGATGTAGTTTACTGAAATAAACATAACACAGAGGACATGACGTTCTAAAGTGAGTGAACCAATTATTGATTGACTTGGTTTATCATTTAAAGGTAAATGACTGTAATTAGTTCAACACCACCCTGTCATCTTCATGTGCACATTCTACTACACAGTGCAAAGCATACACTGCATGTGTATACATGTCCTGTGATAGCACAGTAGACTAACAAGTCCTGTCACAGCTTCAACTCAGACTGCTCTGGTGCCACTGCACAAGGAATTATTTTTATTTGTCACCCTCAACATAAAAGAAAACATATTCTTAGTAATAAAAATATTTAAAATTGTATGTTAGCTAAGTAGACATTAAACATGACTATAGGAAATTATGGAACACCATAATTGCAGATCCCATTAACACACAATACAAATATCCCAAACTAAAATCATTGAAGTGAACATGAAAATGATTGGCTTTTTTTTTCTCACGTTAGATGACGCTAATAATTTTGTCAATGTTTCTTGTTCCGTTAGTGAGTTGTCGTCTTCTCAGTAACCTGGCTTTGATCAGGCCCAGAGCTCCCAGCAGCGGCCTTCAGACCCCTGTAAGCAGTGGACAGTTCAAATGGCTGTCTTCGGCCGTACTGTTCTGAGACATTTTCTTTTGCCGCGTGCCAAGAATCTGTTTGGATTCAATCTTGATCCATACCCACACCGGACGTTGTCAGATTAAGGCCTCATAATCTGCAGCCAGATCAGTTTGGGGGCTACAAAACCCTGCGGAGCTAATGGACTAACTGCCATTTCTAATCAACACAGGAGTTGATTCCAAGCCTTCACGAATAAGATGGATGTGCCTGCCAAATTTCACATCAGGACATTGGGCTGCAACACTGTTTTTTACATTAGGGGTAGCAGCTGGTACCGGCAAGGATAAGTCCAAATGTTTTCAAGGCAAGTAGGTAACATTCATTTGGACAGTTTTGGCACTTCACAAAAAAGACAAAGAAATTTTAATGCAACTCAGAAATCGATGATTTGTTTAACTGTATTTCTTACTATTGTGATAAAAAAGGTGTATCTCATTGGCTGTTTCAAGTCTAGGTCTGGACACTATGTTTACTATTGTGAGATATAGGGACTTGGTGGATGCCCATGCTATTTATGTGTTTCAGACAGATATGTCCAAAGTGTGGCCCAGAGGCCAGTTATGGCACTGTAAATTGGCCTTAAAAATAAGCATTAAAATAAGCTATAATAAGCTTGATATGTTTTACTGCTTTTAAACAAGTTCTGTCTCCCCATATGTGACAGTATTTTGTGGTAATCTAAAATAAATGACTGAAAATGTATATTGCTTTGACCAGTGGCTCTCAACTGGTCAGAATCCATAAGTATCACTGGAAAACAGGAGAACTGTTCACATTTCAACCTGAACCATCTACTATGAAAACTTGGACACTTTCTACAGCAAATAACTTAGCAATAATGTATTCATTCTTTTAGATGTTTCTAATACAAAGGCAAACTCAATCTAAGTTTAAAAACTGCAGTCATTGAGTATATAGAAGTTTCTGTCTGTTTGTTTTCCCCCTCACCTTCTTGTGACTTTTGAGCACCGACGGCGTGACAAAGGCCTTCTCGCAGAGGTCGCACTTGTACTTCTTGTGTCCGTCGTGCACCACCTGGATGTGGACGTTCAGCGTGTCCTTCCTCTTGAACGTTGAATTGCACTGGTCACACTTGAATGTCCTCTCACCTTTAGCGGAGATAGGCACAATTGTTAAAATATAACAAAAAGCCATTTCCAGCACTTGGCCTATTGTTGTATCTGTAAAAACACAGTCATCACGCACAGCAAGAGGGGACCCAATTTGAGCGAGGCCGATTGTGTGCAGCAGAGGCCACAAAGAAGGGTGTTTTCATTGCACCAGACATGGCCACACAAAGGCATCTACAATGGGCTGGTTTTTGGAGTTTTTCGAACACAAGTTGTCCTTCTAATGTGAGTGTACAAGCTGTGGTGAAGCAGTAAAAACTACTCTCCCATACATTTGTCTGGACCAGGGCTGTACACAGAACTATAGAAATACTGAGAGTTTTGTTAGGGCAAATAAAAATGTAACAAAAATATTCTACTTCAACATCTATGACAATTGCAAGTTGATGGAATCTGTATCATGTTTTGGTTTAGACTTGATTTACTCATGATTTACTGGTTTATACCAGAATCAGACCCAGTTTAGTCCCTGTTTAGATCAAGTTTAGAACTTGATTAGTGCTAAATTAGACCTGTCTTAGTCCTTAAATACTCCCTGTGTTTAGTTAGTTCTGGATTAAATCTGGTGTAGATCTGTAGTCATGGTTTAGACCTGCTTTAGTCTGGGTTTTGTATAACCTTAGGGCTTTGTGACTTTTTAAAACAATGATTTTCCAGTTTTTATACGATAGCTTCTGCATGAATAGTGTTGAGATTGCACATATATAAAAAAACTTTTAGAATAATACTATGATCTGGAGCCCCGTGACTTCACCGGCCATGGCCAGGGCGTCAAAAATGTGTCCAAAAAACACAATTGTTGCCTATTTTATTCACGGTGGCACAGAAAAATGTCAGACATACCGACATCGCTTTTCTTTCACGCCTCTGCTCTCTGCCTTCATACAACAGCCACTATTGTTGCAGAGTGCTTGTTTCCATTATATAGCGATCATTCAATTTTCACAGAGTACTTTGGAAAGAGTGTGTATATGTGTATATGTGTATGTGTGCGTCTGGTGGATACAAATTCATTCTCCTATTACCAAGGCCAATGATGGTCAGCTCAATAAACTGAACAAGGGTGAAAGACGAGCCCCATTGTATTTAAATTAAATGGAAACATTCACTTGAGGATAATTAATGTCAACCATGTCCTCACTTGACACGTTTGTGCTCGGGTGGAAAAGGATGTTGTTCTAGTATAAAACATGAGCCTACCCAGATATTTGCACATATATAGACAAACTTATATATATAGACAAACCTATATATATAGAAAAACTTATATATATATAGACAAACCTATATATATAGACAAAACTTTTTAACTGAGTTATAAACTCTAATAAGTCTGAGAGTAAACAAACTTTGACCGTGTATGCAAGGCATCCAGACAGAAAACATGTCTGCATTACTGTAATACTGTGTGCTAAAATGCTGCAAAATTAACTTTTTTCCTGGGACACTCTCTATTTAATAGGGCTTAGGACAGACTCAAATACTAAACTAGAGTGTGACCTCTTGTTGTGGGATTATGGGAACATTTGATCATTGCAGTACATATAAAAAAGCAAACTATAACTATTTTATGTAAAGGCTCTTGTGGATCTGGAATACCATCTCCAGTGAGGAATGTTTTTATATGACTCGTTATCATTCCAATTGTCCCACCAATTGGTGACCATCAGTGCACTTATGGAAGGTAATGGGTTAAATCCCAGATGGCACAAATGTACCAACTACAGCCACAAGGGGCCACTTCACTTTTCTTTGTTATTATTTTGAATGGGAATGGCTGGCCAACTTTTTTTTAATACTCGCTTATGATTACTCCACTGCATTTCTTTTTATTCACCTCACTGAAACCGAACCCTGTATCCTCCTGTCCCACATACAGTGCAGAACTTGATACATTATCCAAATCCTGGGATTATATTGCCTGCCTCCTGAGACAAGAGCAGGAAATGCCTTGAGCTTTACAACCTCTTTGTTATCTGTCCCGTACTGGAGAGACAGTGGTGCATCTCTCCACCGTCCAGGGCCACAGACCAGCCGGCTGCATGGACACTCTGTGATATCTGCCCAGCGGGAGGTTTATACAGGAAGGGGATTAGAGGATATCTGGGGTTATTGTAAATATGCACAGATTAAAGCCTTTAAAAAGACTATCAGTGCAAGAACATGCGTGGAAAATGTATTTTCGTCCAACATGTCTGATGGGAAAAGTGCATGCAGCTGGACAAAGGATTACGACAGATAAAACAGAGCACATAAAAGAGCATTGTAGACTGGTTTGGGGGGGATTCTGGATTTTCAAAAGCTTGAGGGAAGAATAAATTGACCCTTAGGCAATTGGTGGAGTAGTTTAACTTACTACTACATACATCCCAGGAAATCCAACTCAAAAGATGTCTCACAGTGGTAAAGCTGTGTCACTAAGTTTTTATGTATGCCTTTTCAGGTAAGGTAAGGTTAAGTGGACCAAAATGGGCCTAACCCAGAAATGAAAAGAGTTGACCGCAGTAGAAGTGATTACTAATTAAGGACAAAACTAAGCTTAACTAGGTCGAAGCTGGAGCTGAACAGTCAAAATCAGGACTCAACCAGGTTTAAACCAAGATATATCAACAGGTATACACCTAATGTAGATCACGTCAAAATTAAGTCTCCCTACCACAGTTTGAGAACCAGTGGCCAAGAGGTTTCTTTTTGTTTCCTCACTCTTTCTTTTAACATTACTTTCATTTTAGGCTACCATTAATTACTTGCCAATAGCACCAAAGCACATACACAGTGAAATGTGTTTTCTGAAGTGAGCCCTCTTCTCGCTCTCGATGTCCTTGAGGCTTTGTATACTTACTATTGTGTATGAGTAGGTGACGCTGTAGAGAGAACGGCGTTCGAAACAAGGCTTTGCACTCGTCGCACTGAAAAGGCCTTTCCTCCGAGTGCGTCTGTGGAGAAAGAGAAGAGTGTTTTTATAGAGTGTAAGCCGAGCCGTGCTGCTTATGGTACTTCTTAGAGCGATGTGAAGGGGATAGTGCTTAAGGCTGCAGAGCTGATTGTGTTTGTTGACTTGATGAAGACAGGCAGCTCCGAGAAGCTTAAAGTTCAAAGTGCTTCTGTTTTTCTGCTCTCCTCCAGCGGCCCCCCACCTATCTGTCTGAATGACACCTCAATCCCAAAAGTAAACACTGGGAAGGGACCCCACAGACTACAGCCACCTACGAGAGGATGACTGATCTGCCACAGCAAGATTTCTAACTTGTAGCTGTGTGAAGTTCAAGCAGACAATTCTGGATTATGGAAAATGGCAGTGAGTGATTATACAATTACTAAAAATGCACAAAACATGATAACGTGACAAAAAGCTGGTGCACAGTGTAAAGACAACCCCTCATCAAAAGCAGAAACCACTGGAAAACCAGTCCCAATGATTTGTGTTTGGTTTTTTACTTCATTGGACAATCTAAAAAATGACCACCATAGACTTAGGAGGCAGTAACCTGAGCTTCTCTTAATCCTAGTAACACACCTGGACAATGCAGTTATTTGTTGGAATGCTGCAGGATGTTTACAGTTTACCCACATTAATCTTGCCCTAGGGGGAACTAGAGTAACTAACAAAAGGCTAACTAACTTCAGTTCATTTGACTTCTTGTAAAATAAACATATAAAAAACAAAAAATTGTCTACAGCCTATGATGTGTTCAGAATGTATAGCTGTCATATTACTAATAGGATTTTCTATAATTGTGACAAACCTTTAAAATAAATTGATCCCCCTTTTATTGTATAGAAAACTGTCCACTCACCTTTTTGTGATTCTTGTAGACATTGCGGTGGGCGAATTCTTTCCCACAAAGCTTACATTTGTAGGGTTTGTCTTCACTGTGAATGATCTTATGAGCCGTCACCTGGTCTAAGCGCTTGAACGATCGATTACAGACCTCACATGTATAAGGCCGCTTCTCTAAACAACAAAATCAAACCATTGTTACAAGTTCAAAAATAACTTTAGAATATATTATATAAATACAATACAATATAAATACAAGCAATGTCAACTAAGCTGTGTATTGCAGAAAACTACAATATTTGGCTCTACTTTTTTGACATAACTATATTTCAACTCAATTAAGGCTGAAAGTGAAAACACTGGATCTACTAATACTGGGTATAAATCAGTCTAAACCAGGACCAAACCAGGACCAAACCAGGACTAAACCAGGACCAAACCAGGACCAAACCAGGACTAAACCAGGACTAAACCAGGACTAAACCAGGACCAAACCAGGACCAAACCAGGACCAAACCAGGACCAAACCAGGACTAAACCAGGACTAAACAAGGACCAAACCAGGACCAAACCAGGACCAAACCATGAATAAACCAGGATCAAACCAGGACCAAACCAGGACTAAACCAGGACCAAACCATGACTAAACCAGGATAAAACCAGGACTAAACCATGACTAAACCAGGACTAAACCAGGACTAAATCAGGACTAGACTAACACCAAACAAAGACTAATCTGATAAACTAAAAACAAAACCAACCTGAATGAGTGATCATGTGTCGTTTCAGCTGATTGGTGGAGATGAACTTCTTGTCGCAATCATGGCACTCAAATATTTCATGAATCTATTGAATAAAAAATGTAATGTTAATGTTTTGTCTTGATTGTTAGCTGTTCAAAATGTAAGGATTACAAGCGTTAACAGAAAGTAGAGCTGGTCCATTTTGGTTACACTGACGTCTGTAGAAAGAAAAGCAATTAAAATGATGAAAAGTCCCTCTCCAGCTCCGGTACAGGGCCTTAATAATTGTACAATAAATAGTTCCCAGACGAACGGCTACAAAAGCATATGCTAATACACTGCAGCGGCTCCCCCTTGTCACAGCGGCTAATGCAAAAGCGTGTTCAGCTAAATGATGATAATGGCAGCGCTAAGCTTCTTTGGGGCTAACTCGTCATTGTGTGAAGTTTGATTGTTCCGCTGTAGAGTACTACATTGTGTAACTTGTGTTTAATTAAAGATGGAGCTGAGTATGTTGTGTGTCACACTGTTGTAACCGGGCTGTGTGCTTTTGGACAACTTCATTACATGTCTCTTTTAATAGAAACACTAGCTAGCTGCATGACAAAAAAGTAGGCTGCACCGGAAGAGTACTGTACATGCCTGGTTTAAAATAACCTAGACGTAGTAAGAAGTAACTAGATACTTTCAGAAAGAAATTGACTTTCAGTAATAGATACACATAGTAAAATGTTACTTTTGCTGGGGTTATTTTGACTTTGACGGCAAACTGGATAACATCAGAAGTCCAGATTCAACTCCTGTACAGTTGCATAAAAAACATCTTTAAAAATAATTGCAGTTTTTTTGTTGTTGTTACTTCTACAATACTTGAGTGATAATGAAGAAGCAGGACTTTACAAATTGAATGTACTTATTCTTCCACCCCTGAGAAGTGCCAAGACGAACGATGAACGAGGTCACATGATGATCTATTTTACTCCCTGGTGACATTAAAAATTAAAAAGTTCCTAAATAGCTCAGTGATAAACCAGCTGACAGAGACAAATTAATGCTCCGTGATTAAGTCCTTGATTCATTTGGATGATTGATATTTATGTGAGAAAATGAATGGACAGAAACACCGTACATATTCCTTAATTAGGAGAATATATCACTGGCTTGTCTTATAAGGTTGTTTTTTATTTTTTTTAAGTCAACAAACAAGCATAGTGGCATAACACTGATGAGCCAAAACTTACAAACTGCAAATGAATAACTTCCATTAGCTTTTTTTTATCATTTATTCTTTATTTCATTTTTAACAATAGTTTAAAAGCCCATGGTCCTAAGACACAAACTATGTTATAAATATGGAAAACTAAAAATATGGAAAAAGGACTGTTTTCCCTGTTTGTTTGTCAAGTGCTGTTTAAAATTGACAATGGATTTGGTTGTCTGTTGGAGTCTAAGGTTTCAAGTTTATTTGTCATATGTACATTCAACACAGGGTCAAAAACTGCAATGAAATGCTTTGGATCGGAAGAACCGTTAGACTCGCTAAGATAGTTATGAAGTACTAGTAGCATGCAATAATAGTACATGGTAAGAAAAAAGTGTGGATAAAGAGATAAGTAACAATATAATAAACATATAATAAAAAAGTACAATAAAAATAAAAATACAAGGTGCAGGTAGGATTAAATAAGGTGTAAGTAGAGTATTTCACAGGTGGTAAAATACTTCAGATGAATTTTGCATTGCACATGATATAGTATTGCACAGGTAATAAGTAGCATTGACAGTGAGGTAGTGACATTCAAATAGTGCAGCAGCAGTAAACATTACGTAAAGTGATTTAGTGCCGTATTATTGAGAGTTCAGTGTTATTGGGAGCATTATCGAGAGCATCTAAAAGTCAGGGAAATGTTTTGAATACGAGCTAATGTGTTCATTTGGTCATTAATAGGACACTTTTTTAAATGATAATTATTAATATTACAATTCTAGTCCATGATCATTATTTTTGTGTAATTTCTACAGGTCAAAAATTAATTAACCAAAAATATAGACACGCCACAAGAGTTGGGAGACAAGGGATTATCAGGCACTGCTGTCACTGTTATGATTGATTTTTTTGTGATTGTTTCAGAGAGACAGACAAAAGTCCAGTTTTGTACAGAGGCACTGTCACAGGTGATTCACTATGACACTGACAGGTGAGTGGATCATTATTCTCAAACTATAGTCCTACTGGTGGTACATGGACTCTTTCTAGTGGGATTCAGGAGTCTACTGCAGTTTTACGCTTGATTTATCTAAATTTAGAGACAGTTTTGGCATAGTTCAGACCTAGACCTTCGTTTTTGACACGATATGGTCCTTATTTAAAACTGGTTTAGTCCTGTTTTAGACTTTCAATTTAGGCTCAATTTGTAGTTAGTGCTGCATTGTAATGTATTTTTCTGAATTATCTCTATTTTCATTTAGATATAGGTCAGTTATAGCTTCAATGTTAAATGGTAGGGGCAACAAGGCTTCTCTGGGTGCGTTTGTTGACAGTGCAGGAGCAGGCAGGAGCACTTTGTGGTTTGCCCCACAATCTGTTTTCAGCTCTCAGAGAGGACATAATTAATTACTTAAACATGAACACTAATTATATCGGCGAAAACAGCGTGTCGCCGATATTATGGAATCACGTCGGTGCGCGTCCGCGTCCGCGTCCGCAGATCCTAGCTGTGAACGCGATAACTCAAAAACGAATTGCCG
>JAVQKC010013015.1:0-17727 GCA_036025475.1 Philypnodon macrostomus
TAAACATTAAACAGGGTCATTGCAAACAGATAATAAACACTCAACAACACACAAACAACAGGACTGTCCCAGGACATCCCCTGTCCTTAGACCCTCCATCGCGGCAAGGAAAAACTCCACTGACACACCGAGTCACAAAGTTTACCAGGGCACAATGTGGCCCCAGCCTTTAGGGTCAGAAAAAAAACCTGAGATGCATGGTCCAACACTCTGACAAATGGTGTGTTGTCCATTAACACAGAAGCATGTGTAATTGTCATCTGTACACGTTTGGGGTCCAAGTCTAAAGTACAAATCAGTTTCTTCAAGTCTTGGTTTGTTTGGAGTTTTTGGTCTTATCAAAAGAGTGGCTGGCCACATCTTTATACAACCACATTGGAATTTCCTGTTTGGTCCTCCAAAGGTAATAGATCAATGTAATAAGAAGTTCTCCATGGTTACATGGTTAAAACAGGTATCCTGCTGAGTCTGTTGAGGTCAAGAAGTCAGGTACACTACAAAGGTATTGGACAAAGAGTCTAAACTGGTAATTCTGACCCTATTTCATATCTTGTCAAACCTCCATGGTCAATTTTTATGTCTTGGCCCATCAGTTAGAAATCAGTGGTCTCTAGTGTACCTTACTTGCTTGGGTGAGCATTTTTAAACCCCACTGGATCAACAAACTGATATGATACCTGGTCAAATTCTGCCATAAACCGAAGCTTGATAGTTTACTGCAGTGCTATGTGACCTTGATTTATTGTATCTTTGCCAATCCAAAGTTTTGTCATGTCCTAGGTTTTCTATTTCACAGCAGGAAATTGAGATAAAACACAAAAAGCACTGCTAATCTTAAGCAGCATGTTGACTGTTTAAACTTGTTCATTGAGCTGCAAATGTTTGCCTCACTTTAAACCCTCATTTACAAGGGAACGTAAACACTGCACTGAGCCTGGAGCAGCAGAAGGAGCTGTAGGGAGACTGTATTATCACATTTCTCCAGTGAAACAACTGGCACACTGGAGATATTAGAGAATGAATGGGCCAATGGCGGCAAGCACACACACACACACTATACAACAAACACATTGTGCTAAACGACCTGAGAGCATCACTGTGCATAATAACACTGTGAGTGTGTATATATATCTTCTGAGAACTTCAACAGCATCATAGTCTCTCAAACAAATTACTTGACCTTTGCAGACACTTTCAAGAACTGAGATCTCATTTATTTAACTAAGGCGTGGAACATTTGTAAACCTATAAGCCATTTTTCATTTTGGGCAAACAGAAACTACTACGACAGCAGATGAGTCACTGTGAGCTGAGGCTACTTCCGTGGGTCACTGTGAGTCATAGTGAGCTGTAGGTTGTTCCATGGGTCACAGTGAGTCACCGCAAGGCATTGTGAGTCACTGTGAGTCGTCTTATGGGTCACAGTGAGTCACCGCAAGGCATTGTGAGTCACCGTGAGTCACTGTGAGCTGTGGGTCATCTTTTGGGTCACAGTGAGTCCCCATGAATCGCTGTGAGTCTATTACATACTATTAAGAATATATATATTTAGTGTGATACATCTTACAATGATTCACTGTGACTCACTGTGACCCACGGGGTGGCTCACAGCCCATGGTGACTCATCCATCCATTTTCTTCCGCTTGTCCGAAACCGGGTCGCGGAGGCAGCTGTCTAAGCAGGGAACTCTTCGACCACTGCCTGATCTACATTGCACCATGGTACCTCCCGCGGGTGGTGGGTCCACTGGAGGGCCTGACAGTGTGTGCACAGGCGGGGACTCGAACCACCGACCCTCCGGTTGAAGGGCGAGCATCTACCAACTGCACCACCGCTGCGGCATGGTGACTCGTATTGACTCATATTGTGAGCCATGGTGAGACAAAGTGTCGTTCTTGACCTCTCTCTAGTGTATGCCACAGTTCTGCATGGACAGCCATATATATTCTACCTTCAGCAAGCACGTCTAATTTATCTTTGTAAATTAGTGCCTACCTATTAAAAAGACGGCCACATTGTGATGGCTAGACAATTGGGCTAGCTCTCTATAACTGGAACTAGTGTGGCTTGAAGTAAAGGCAGAGGAGCGGTAAATCTTAGTGCCTGATCCCACAACACACCTTCTAAGGTCCAGTGAAGCCCATGATTCGATGACTCAAAGCTGTGTTGGTATCACAAAAAGAACCCACACAGTCCATAGCTATAACACAATGGCATAACTATTTAGTGTTTCGTATTGAACTTTCAAGTGTAAAAGATTTTGTGGATGATTAATGGTTTAGTCTTGTGTGATCTATTTGTGCTTAACGCCGCTGTTATGATGCAGCGAAACACTTGCGAATGTAATTTAGGAAAATAATTAGCAGTCAGGGATCATTTACTCATAAAAAGTCCTTACTGACACCTCATTAATAAATCAGGACCAAACCTGAGGATATCAAAAAAAAATCTAGGAAATGAGATTTACTTGAAAGTTAATGTCACAACACCTCAAGAGTACAAAGATATATGCCTGCTGTTGTGGTGATGGTGATGCGGGTGGTGCAGAAATGTCATGTTAAATTCAGAATGAAAGAGAAAAGGAAAGTGGGATGAGAAAAGGCCCTAGTTTTCTACAAACTTCAAATTATGTGTCAGCACACACTACTCGGCTCACAATGTGCTCCAATAACTGTGGTCTGACAAGCAGAGCCTGACGGATGCTCCTGTGGCAAACTTTTTACTTAAATAAGATTAAAAATTTGATCCAGGTCTACACATTTTTCTATTGTTCTGCAAAGAGAAACACTTTTACAGGAATGGAAGGAAGTGAAAGAAAGTGGTTTGTTCAAAAGCACTATTTAACCACCCATTAATGGACTCATCTCAACAGTTGTCTAAGAAGCTAACAAGAAAACACTATTGTATAAGCTGACTGCTTGAATACAGCAAGGAGTAAGGTTACAGTTTAGTTCACAAATGTCTTTATTATAATATAAAAAAGTAAAAACTATAGTCTAAAAGGCAAAGGGCAAAAAATGGGTCTAAAGTGACTAATATGAACAATAT
Source organism: Philypnodon macrostomus (assembly GCA_036025475.1). Classification (NCBI taxonomy): domain Eukaryota; kingdom Metazoa; phylum Chordata; class Actinopteri; order Gobiiformes; family Eleotridae; genus Philypnodon; species Philypnodon macrostomus. Next base: position 3,050 of record JAVQKC010013015.1, read on the forward strand.
GGGAAATAAATGGGGTCTTTTATAATGCCTGCGTAATAACACTGATAATAACATATGTCCCACACTATGACCCTGTCTATTGTTTATTGTTTACATGCATCACTTTTTGTGAAGCCCTCTGAGGCAACTGTGTTGTGATATAGGGCTATACAAATAAAATTGAATTGAAATTTGTTCATGTACGCGGGTCAGTACATCTGGTTGGTGCCAAGTCCCCAGTGTATCCCAGCTTTGCCTGCAGAGTTGCCGACCAGCCTGCTCTGCGCACAGAAGAAACGGGAGCAATGAGAGGGTATCAACAGCATATTAACACTGAAAAATCCTGATTCATATGTGCCGCTGGTAAAGGTCCTTTATGTTATCAAATAATTGTTCATATGTGCTGCTTGTAAATAGGATGAATGGTTTAATGATGGACAATGACTGACCTGCTCACAGAAGAGCCAGGGACAATGAGAGGGAGAGGGAAGGTCTCAGAGTGCTTTTAAATGAGAGGCCACTTACACACCTGCCAGCTATTCTACTCTATACACAGCAATCACGAACACAGAAATACTACACCCAGTCTGAGTGGCAGTAAATAGGGCTTGGAAAGATACAGTTTTACCCTATTACACCACCATGTACTGCGCATCTCTAATCCTAGTCTATTTTTATTTAGACTACAGACTAATATCTATTTATTAAACTTCTTCTCCCACAGCTCTAGAGGAATCAGCCTTGCGATGTGCAAAGGAACTGGGAAACAGTCCATAAAAGTAGAATAAGGCTTTATATCTGAGACACAACAGTGTATCAGTGAGAAAGTAGAACCGTGCCCCTGCGGATACTGGCATTTGTATGAAACGCTGCACAAATAAAGGAATCCCCGTGGTTCTGAGTCCTATATCATTCAAGACAAAACTGTCACAACACATGCAAGTTAAACAAAGCAGCTGCTGCCTTTCACTTGAATGAAAAAGCATGCACAGACAACTCTTCTACTATAAGTATGCTGTTGTTTTGTCATATTTGAGTTTTTTTTTATGTATTTCCAGGACCAATCAAAGGATACTACAATATACAATCACCTCAGTTTAAACACTTTGATCATCATAATCCATCATTTACCTGAGTTGTGAGAGATTACAATATGGCAGCTTCTTTGGCCCAGTGGCGGGTGCACTCAATGGACAGTTAATCACGAGACTTTTAGATTTTCGCATTCAACCTTTCAAAATGGCAGTCTAAACGGTTTGTTCCGTTGAAATGTAGTTTTAAAGAAAACCTTTGAGAATTGGCTGAGCTTTTGTTATCTTTACATACACCTTTTATAGCGGACTCCTGTAGACGGGATCTGTAGACATACACTTTAATGATGGACTTCTTTCTTCTTCAACAGATTGAGTTGAACACAAGTGCTGCTTTATGAGAGCGTATATGAGTGTAGGAGATGGTTTTCCCCTGTGCCCCCCGGGCTGGTAATTGGTGGGATACAGAAAGATTGCTGACACATAACTTGTTCTAGCTGGGAGGCCTGGATACTGCGCTTCTCTTATTCTTGTCCACTGGGCAGAGGAGCAGAGAGCCAAGAACAAAAGGCTGTTAAATCATACTGCTCCAATTTCAGCCTGCTCCCACTTAACCCGCCCAACACTAAATTGGCTTTTACTTTTGGTGTGCAGCGAATACTGAGTCGAAACTATTCACAAAATAACAGTCCTTAATAGGGGCTTTTCAGTTAAAAATATCTTGAAAACGTTTTAGAGAACAAGATTATCATGTAACCCAGGAGTTACAAGCCAAAATGCTATTCTGTGTTGTAGTGTTTAATGCACTTTTTTAAGGTGTGACATCTGGTAAATTAAAGGGGGTTGTATGTAGTGGCCAGGGGAGGGACTAAAGCAAATCTCAACTAATATTGGTCTACTATTGGTGGTAAACCACAAAGTCTGGTCTGATGTTGCAGTAGTGGCCAGGGGAGAGACTAAAGCAAATCTCAACTAATATTGGTCTACTATTGGTGGTAAACCACAAAGTCTGATCTGATGTTGCAGTAGTGGCCAGGGGAGGGACTAAAGTAATAATAATAATATGAATAATAATTATGACCTACTTTACATCATAGAGTAGTATCAGATAAAGAATTTTTACATTTTTAATATTAATTTTATTTTATTTTAGGAAACTTACAAACTGCATCTATAACTTCTTGTTTGGCTTTACATAAATATACACATTAAAATGGTGAGCCTGGACCCAAGGATGTTGAATATACATAGTTTCAATGAGTTATTCCTGGTTTTCACTGAAGTTACATGTACCTGCCTCTTTTCTTTAAATCTAACCAAAATCCCACCAGCCTAAATCTCTTTAGTGACTCAGTAGGTGCTTCAGATGTGTTGTTTCACTTCTCATGCACCAGGCATTTTCCTCACTCTCTTTGTCATTTCACAGGTGAGTGTCAGAGAGTTTAGCACGCGTAAAAGTTGCACAGATTTGGCTGTTCCTGCCTTGCTTCTGAATGAGTCACTATCTCCAGTGTAATACATGGCAGATGATATCCCACACAGAGCAGTCTGGGATCTCATTACAATGACTTAAATGCATGTCACCTTCGTTCATACCTGCTTCTGTCTGCTTTCACCCCCCTGGTACTTGACTCAAGCCTATTCCCCATCTCCAATACTACATCTATTTTACCACTATTACTCCCCTAGTACACATATATGTTCCAATCAAGGTCCTTTATACCCCCATACTATTGTCTGCATACATCTGGTGCCATTACATACATGGGCATTGGGAACATGTCTTTTCAATGGGATATAATAAGATATGGATAATCTTAGCTGTGTGTCATCGAGAGGAGTCAGCTGAGGTGGCTCGGGCATCTGTTTCGGATGCCCCCTGGACGCCTGTCCCGGGAGGTGTTTCAGGCAGGTCCCACCGGAAGGAGGCCCCGGGGAAGACCCAGGACTATGTCTCTCGGCTGGCCTGGGAACGCCTCGGTATTCCTCCGGAAGAGCTGGAGGAAGTGTCTGGGGAGCGGGAAGTCTGGGCGTCCCTGCTTAGATTGCTGCCTCCGCGACCCGGCCCCGGATAAGCGGAAGAAGATGGATGGATGGATGGTGTGTCAGGCATAATACAACTAGTCTCAGTCATTGGCCTTTCATTTATAGTGTCATTGTCTGCCACGTTATACTAAACTGTGACGCAATGGGCCTTAGGCGTAGTATACCCTTCACAGTGGCCAGTTGTAGATACTAGCATTCTTTTGGTTCAGGGGTAACTGTTTATCCATTATGTCTCATGATTGTGTTTTAGGATACAATGTGCTTTTTATGTGAAATATTCAGCATGATTGAATGTTACTTCTAGTTATCCAAAATCCAGTAACACTTAATTTTACTGTAATAACATGTAAATACATTGTACCTAACCCCAACCCTAGCCTTAACCATGAGGTAGATACAATGTAGTTAAGGTCTATGTAAAAAATAAAGTGTTTCTCAAAACCATTATGGCAAAACCCCCTAAACATTTTGAAAGTCTCTGTTGATAAAAATGTAGAAATGTAAAAAATCAAAATGTCATGTCTGCTGCTGACCTTCTATAACCTTTACTCTTGCCAACCCAACCACTTTTAATTGCTCGGGGAAACTTCTCAAACATTGAAAAGTAAATTGTACCTTGACATTAGAAAGCAAACAGCCAAACGAGTGACAGAGAGCATTAATCTTCCTGAGACTCAGAGGCTTAGTATTACTCATCTTGTCTTGAACTCTTTATTCTGCAATGGCCGTCTACGTTATTTGCCTCTCACACACACACACACACACACACACATACACACACAGACACACACACACACACAGTCAGATTGCTTTCAATCAATGGTGTTTTTATTTTTATTCCAAATCAATAAATGAGAAATGCTGCAGACCACTGTGGCAATATGAATCCTTACGGCAATAAAGGATGGTCAGACACACACATACACATGCACTTCAGCAGCACTATGTCCAATTAGTGTCTGTGTCGGCTATGGTCTGAGTTCAGTACAACACGGACCTCTGCTGCTGCCCTCCTATTGGTCCCACTGAAAAAGACAAAATCCATCAATTTACCATCCCTACTGAGTGCATTTGGAAATGTCTGTCTCTGACTTTCCTCTTTCAATCAATCTGTTCTTCATGTTCAGGCTTTGATTTTTGTTACCATGAAAGAACACACTTTTATGTAATCATTCAAGCTTAAACATATAGATTTCACCAAGTAAAGTTGTAACTACATTGTATCTACCTCATTAATTACAACGTAATATACTAACAAACTGTAATAACATGTAACTACATTGTACATACAGAATGGTTAATGTTAAGGTTAAGGTTATGATTAGGTATTATTATTATTATTATTAATATTATAATTATTATTATTATTATTATTATTATTATTATTATTATTATTATTATTATTATTATTATTAAATATAACATGGAGAGGAGTCAGCTGAGGTGGCTCGGGCATCTTTTTTTTGGATGCCCCCTGGACGCCTCCTTTGGGAGGTGTTCTGGGCATGTCCCACCAGGAGGAGACCCCGGGGAAGACCTAGAACACACTGGAGGGATTATATCTCAGCTGGCCTTGAAATGCCTTGGAGTCTCCCTGGAAGAGCTGGAGGAAGTGTCTGGGGAGAGGAAAGTCGGGGCATCTCTGCTTAAACTGCTGCCTCCGCGACCTGGCCCTGGATAAGCGGAAGAAGATTGATGGATTATTCAATATCTACTAAGATGAGGCAGGTTTGGCTAGGTTTGCTAAACTAACTAACGCTAACTGAGTCACTGAATTCGGTTTTCTGCTCTGAGCTCACTGACAATGACAGTCACCTGCTGCTTGTCAACACTAAATTCTGAGTTCTGACAGTGCAACATATGGTTGTAAGTCCATGATGTCTCTCATTGGCTGAAAAGTGCCTACATTTCCCCTTCATTGCACTGCAGTGTGACATGTTAAAAAGACTTGGTGAATGAAGACTATACAGTGACTGGTGGTCTCATATCATGCCCCCCCCGCTGAGCCGCCGTCACTGTCTGCCTCTGCTTTGTTTCCACTTGTCAGCTCTCGAAGGGACCAGAGGGAACTGCGGCGAGGATGGAGGAGACATGTGAAAGTGAAGCAGTCTGTCAGAGCTAAAGATATCTGTGCGTCACTTTCACTCTGTCGCTTTTGTCTCTTACGCAGACCAAAGTTCATTTATATAGAAGCGTACAGTACATCAGTAATTTTATGTTTATAAGTAACAGTTTTGAGTTTTATTTCAGTTATCTTGTACCACAGACAGAGCTCTCCACTGTTCTGTCAGTATATGTAGCAATTCTTGTCTTGTTGTCATTTTCAGCATATATTTGAGAAAAAACTTCACATAAAAGTCAATGCCATCTTTCTAGGGGTATAGTCAATATGCCCGGCAGAATGATTATTCGACGGAAGGGGAACAAGTATTGTGCTAAACTAATTTTGTGACTGTAAAAGTGATCTGGAGTTGACTTTTAATTCTTTCATTTAAAAATAGTTGTAATAAAGCTGTACATTTTGAAATAAAACATCAGCTCCCTCACATTATTCCTGATAGATTCTAGTTCTTGATAAATAAACAACCAATCAGGGCGCTCCTTGCCCGTGGAAGCATGTGATTGGTTAAACAGTTCCCTCCCTTGCTCTAAAACAAAAACCGTTATAACAAAGCCCACAGGTGAGCTCAATGTCTTAAGTAAATCTGGTTCCTCCTTCGCCATGTGCAGAATTGAACATTATACAAAAAACTTCACTGTGTTTGTATATCATATTCTGTTGTTGGAGTTTGACTTGGTCTTTTACTGTGTGTGGCACGTAAATGTTGTGAATCCATTTGTCAAACATGTAGTGAGCAGAGAAACCTGACCCTGAAGCCACCGCACTCCTACTGTTTACAATCCCCTATGTTTCCACCATCTCACTCTTTTTCATTACTGAAGAGGAAGCTTTTCATTGGAAGAGTAAAACGTCTTTTTGTTACGTTTGCCACCATGTCATGTCATGCAGGCTTTGAGCCGTTAGACCAGATGAACTCATTACAGAAATCAGCAGGTTGTGAAAAATGCCGGCAGATACAGCTCTGAAGCTAATTCTGCCAAAGAGTCCAAATCATGTCACAAATGTAATACTATGGTCTAATTGAACACTTTTGTTACAGTATTGACAGATTGTAATTAAATCAAATTAAACAAGGAAGTGTTCAGGCTAATGCAAGATGCAGATTAGTGAAGCTTTGGACAGATCTTTCTCCGGCGCTAGAAACTGGTTGTACCAAAAAAGAGGAAGCTGGAGACCATGCATGTGCTGTGGAGAGTGAGATGGTTCTGCTGCTGGGGTAGTGATGAGATGAAAGGTGAGATGGTTCTGCTGCTGGGGTAGTGATGAGATGAAAGGTGAGATCGTTCTGCTGTCAAGGTGAAATACAGATTTTCTTTGTCAGAGGAAGAGTAAACTACGGTGGCTGAGAAGGGCCACGCAAATGCACATAAATACAAAAGCTACTCCAGAATTAAGGGTAGGAATTGAGCTTCTAACTAGTCTGATTAAAAAAGCAAAGATGATATTCTAATGAGGGACCATTACTAAACCAATCTGCATTTTTACCCCTCATTCAGCCTCAATTAGAGATTCACCACAATATCTCAGTGTGAGTTGTCTAGAGGGAAGACAGAATGTGATGGAAATTTGTGGAAAAGTAAAAGGCTAGCAATTAAATAAGAGAATGAGAGGCCGAGGAAGGATACAGCTGAACACAGTGAGGGAGCACAGACACCATCTATCCAGTCTCACTGAGGGTCGTAATCAAGTCTTCATGTGTGACTAATAGCTTGGTTTGTGTATGGTTCCACAGAGACACCAAACCTGCCCATATAACTATTATAGCCAATTAGAGCGAGACCGTTATTGGGTGTTGAGCTGCATGGTTGGTAAACCGCAATGTATTTTATGCCACAACAGGTTTGAACCACTTTAGGATTATGCATAACATATACAGTCTTTTTAATCAGCACTCACTGGTCAAATGTGACACTGATAAATGTCCTCAAAGAAATACTGTCCTCTGTCTGATTCTTTGTGTTGTGTTGAGTTTTACCTAACAATGCTGTTTGAAAGGGGTGCCTCATAAAACATAATTAAAAGACAACCTGTTGAACAGTGACCATTGACTATTGACTAGAGTCAAGTAGGCCAAAGTGAGTATATTTGAGTTTTTTAGCCATGAGATACTTTGGCTAATGTTTTGTATAGAACTGAAGAAGAGTTTGAGCTGATATGCACCTGATACCACCTCTGCCTTTTCAGTAAAGTTAAAGAGTAACCAAACTATAACCTTGTGTGACAATTCAAACACATGTCTTCCATTTATGCTTAGACACCCCTCAACTATACACAAACCTGATTCAACCAAAATCTATACCACTGAAATGACAGAGTTAAAATGTAAATCCACAGATGACTCAACCACAGTCTATATGCTCAAGGCCCCGCAACTGTGCCGTGTTCCTGGCTTATTTCAAAGACACCGCAGACGATCAATAGTCAAAGACCGGCTCTTGGCAGTAACATGAAGCCTTAACAATCCACTCATCTATTACAACCTCCTCCCACACTTCCTCTCTGCAAACACCATCCTTCAACTTTTCGAGCACTGCTTCACAAAAAATACTCTTGTCTAATTGCCGCTGACAGCATTGAGCAAGACAAAATTGTATCCAGTGGAAATTAATGTTGGATTTAATATTCTACAAGAGACAGAGCAGACGATTGAATTGCCTTTGCTTTGTTTGCGAGTTGTTCCTATTACTAATTCATATGGCATTCGCTATTCTGCTCCGCTCCCTATACTACTTGGTAAGGATCTATACACGTGGTTTCTTTATGGGACTGTGTGGGTGTGATGTCCAAAGCTTTGAATACGGTCTTGTAACATTGATCGAAAGCACAAATGATAGCCTTCCCGAGTCGCTTAATGATGTTTGTGTGAGTGAAATTGTGTTAAAAACAGAGCAGGGCCGGATCAATATGGAACGCACTACAATGCTTACAAATGTAATTTAAATACTAAAGGTTACGACGACCTTGTTAATATCAAGACAATATTGCAGCTATGTTGTTCCTGATCGGCCAAAATCCCTGAACACAATTTTTTCAAAGGGACGATTTTATAGTAGCTTTGGTTTGCTGTGCAGCTGCCAAAGTAGATTTAGTCAAACATTGAGTCTGATCATCTAAGCAACAGAAGTGAGATGATAGAGAGAGAAAATGTTCTGCATAAGTTGAGCACAAATGGAAAATAAACAACATGCTTGCATCCCAAAGCATTTCACTATGATGATGATAGCGTGGTAATAAACAGATCATAATATTGCATTTAAAATTCATTTCCAAGTAATTCCTATGTAATTAACAGCACTAATCCTAACCATAGATTACCCATAATTACCAGCTTATTCTATTTTGTATTACTATGTTGAGGGTAAGCGTGTTTGTAAATTCACAAAACTGTATAAGGATAAAATATTGACGTAAGTTTAAAGATATGTGGGACAGGAGATGACTGAAACAGTATTGTTGGGTGATTAGGTTAGGGTTTGAGCTCAGGTCGATCCATGTATAAATGAGTTGATTTTTGATTTGTATTGAAAGGGACCGGTCATACAAGATTTTTTCTTCTTCCTGTTCCTTTTTCGTTCGTGTTGAACACAGAAATATATGTATTTTTTTATTGTTGCTGTTGTGATATGAGAATCAGGACCTCCAAGTCTGAGGCCATGGTTCTCAACCGGAAAAGGGTGGCTTGCCCTCTCCGGGTTGGTGGAGAAGTCCTGCCTCAAGTGGAGGAGTTCAAGTATCTCGGGGTCTTGTTCACGAGTGAGGGAAGGATGGAGTATGAGATTGACAGGTAGATCGGTGCAGCCTCTGCAGTGATGTGGTCGGTGTAACAGACCGTTGTGGTGAAGAAGGAGCTGAGCCGAAAGGCCAAGCTCTTGATTTATCGGTCGATCTATGTTCCTGAGGAGAAGATCATGGGTACAAGCAGCTGAAATGAGTTTCCTCCGTGGCTGGGCGCTCCCTTAGAGATAGGGTGAGAAGCTCATCCACTCGGAAGGAACTCAGAGTAGAGCCGTTGCTCCTTTATATCGAGAGGAGTCAGCTGAGGTGCCCCCTGAACGCCTGGCACGTCCCACGGGGAGGAGACCCCGGGGAAGACCTAGGGCACGCTGGAGGGATTATATCTCTCGGCTGGCCTGGGAACGTCTTGGAGTCCCCCCGGAAGAGCTGGAGGAAGTGTCTAGGGAGAGAGATGTCTGGGCATCTCTGCTTAGACTGCTGCCTCCGCGACCCGGCCCCGGATAAGCAGAAGAAGATGGATGGATGTTGTGATATGACATAACATGAATGAAATAAATAAATAAAACAGTGTTACCATTCTAAATACATTGCATGAAATGACAATCATAGTCACATATAAACTACATAACACTATATCATTGCCCGTTTATTACCACACTATTACCGTATCATTATAGTGCTGTAAAGTGTGACCAGATTTTGTTTGGTACAAGGCTGAATGCAAGAAGTTTTTTTGTACTTAATGATGTTAAAAAATGATTGCCTGGACCAAGGTAAGGTAGGTAAGAAGGTATGGAAAATGCATTTACAAGAAGACCTTATATAATGAGCATTTGTGTTCAATGTGCAAATAAATTCATTATGGTATGGTAGTTTTTAAAACATATGTGAAGCCGTCATACATTTCTTGCTGCAGTCGTATGTGTTTTGTAGCTGGAATATGTAGGCCAATTATTTTCATACTAGCGTCACAGGGAGTAGGATGACAGTAATGTATTCTGAATATTACAATGTTCATGCCTTGATTTAATAATGATGCGGATGATTAGATGTCAGATGGTGGCTCGACTGTGATAAAAATGCCACGTTTTTTTTATATTTTCACAAAAAGCACTTGTTTGGTGTTGCTCCGAGTCGGTACCACATTATTCTCTGTAGATTTTGTCAGGTTACACGTTCCAATTCAAATCAATAGTTCAGATGAGCAGATATGTCACGTCTGGGCGGCTGTGCTGCCAAAGCGGATCAGCACCATGGCTAGTGCCTCTGGTGTTTTTAATCCACAGACTGACTCATCACTTGTCATGATAAAAGTCCTGTCAAATACAAAAGAATTTCTCACTATACAAAATATGATCTAAACGTCTATTTTGGCTTTAGTTACTGGGTTGTTGGAAGACCAAAAGCTTACAATCCAGTTAGCTGCTGTCAGATTAGCCCAAGATCTAAGACTTCCAAATTAGCCAAACCGTCTTATTTTAAGGTTGCAAACAAAAATACCTGGAGCAATAAGTGTGACACTGAAAAGCAACATAATGTAAAGTGACAGGCCAGAACTACTTTGTCAGAGAAGCTCCACCTTCTGGATTTCTCTCCTGGGGTTACTGGTCTAAGATGTCATGTAAGAAAAATATTACTCTTACAAGAGCAATTTCACAAAACTCACTTTTTAGCAGGCCATAGACCAGACAAATGTTGATCCTTACCCAAAAAGTTACACCACTATACCATTAAACAAAGTAGTTTTTTATGTGATCAAATTTTAATTGATGTTTTCTTTTATACATTTTCAATACCTCATTTGCTGTTTTGTTTTTTATTGTGAATATTGTGTGGTTTCAATAGATTTTTATACTTTACATATACATTTCACAATATACACTGTCCCAACCTTTCTGTATGGGGTTGCATATTTCTTTTAGCTAACTTTTTTAACCCTTGTGTTGCTTTCACGCACCCATTGGAGCCCCTCCAGCTGATTTTCAACCACGTTATTAATTATGAAATATAAATTATTTAACTTTATTACAAAAATAATAATTGTCTCACTTTGTGTTGTATTTTTGCCTAATTACAAAGAACAGGCTGTACATTTTCAAAATGTAGAATATATTTTTTAAATGTTGTAAGTTCTTTCATAGAAGTCAATTCTGACTCATATAACACAGATCCAGAAGTGTGTATCAGAGACCGAGCAAAAGGAGAGGTGGGCTTTTTATAAGGTGTGAGCTTGCGCCACCAGCTGGTGCAGGGTTTTATTTAAACAATTATACTCTTACTGCAACAGGTGGTTGTAGTTTTTACCACAAGAAGACTACATCTATGTTGCTAAAATGAGCTATGTTAATAACCACAAACAAGCTTGATTGAATTTATTTTATTGATTGAATTGAGAGTATTCTTTCCTAATATTGGATCGGCTAGTTCAGAGATACTGAATCCACCCCAGAATATTACAGAAGACTTCCACCACCCAGAGCCTTAAGAGCCTCAGAGTGAGTCTGTCTGACCACAGGCCTCTTACATATTAGTTTTATTTTAGTTCCTAATTTCAAAGGTATGACTGTTTAAAAAAAAACACACATTATTTAGTTATTCACCATCTGACCAATGAATGTACACGCGTGTGTATATGTGTGCATGAGCCTGCTGCAGATTGACTGTGCATGAGTATTCAATGTAAGTCTTGCACCTCTTCCATGTTTAATGTAGACTTCAACTTGAGATAATCTATTGCAGCAGAGAACCCGGTTCAAATGTATTATCTCTTTTAATATCAAGATCATAGTAATCAGACCTGATAGCATGAAAATCTCACATTCAGGGCATATAGTATACAGTGAGAAATACTCAACAGAACACATCCTCTTGGGGCGGGACGTGAGGAGATGGAGCTAAAAGGGTATAGCTATGAAGTGGTGAAGGAGATATGATGATTTAGGATTCTCTGCATGGTTTTTGCATTGGAACGTGTTACCCAGTGGTAACCTCTTCAACATCACATTTCATATGCTCTGAAAAGCTCAAACCATCAGACATCACACGCAAGAGCACGCCAACGCTAAAGTCGAGGCTTTAACATCAAGCTATTAACAGTTGCGTGTGTGCCAACAATATTATGTTTACACCCAAATTAAGTACTTAAAATGTGATGTGCATCTACAAAAACTTGAAAATATGCCACACACTTTCTGCCACACTACACATAGTTCCAATGAGGGAAGGGGACATTTGAGAAGCTACTGGAAGCTATGTTGTCATCACAAATAAATCACTAAAAGCGAAGCCAGTGTTTACTGTGTGCGGGGACAGTGAGACGGGTGAGCTGGCACATTAAGATGTACATGGAACATAAGGTCATACAAAAGAATACGCAGAGGTAAAGGGGTATTTGAGGCCATCCCATGGTCAGCTGTCAAAGTAGATTTTACAAAAGCGCTGAGATGCATGTTTGTACATGTGTTGTACTGTAGTACTGTGGTGACTGATCCCTGCTCGGTCAGTGATAAACCAGTAACTCACAGTAAATTATTACATTCATTTTTACATTTTAAATCACTTAGTGATTAGTTGCTGAAAAACACGCCCATGGCTTATACTAGTTAAGAGAGATTTCAGCCTAATACATATCCACTGTGAATATATGTGGTACTGTTTGTGTGCCCCTACAAAACTTTAGTTCCTCAGAAAATGTTTCTGTCCAAACCATTGAAGGTAGGGACAAAACGACTGAATCCAGCCACAAGACTTTGTGTTTCAATGCATAGAGCATTTAACTTTGAACTAGAAGTTTGGGTATAGATCTTGTATCTTCTATACCATTTAGAGATTGGGCCAGTGCCTTTGTGGGTGTTTTTATATGTGCAAATGCTTAGGTTATGTTACATGCATGATCCACAGAATATATAAATTTAATAAAGTTAAGCTATATCCATCCTTCTAGAGGTTAACACGTTACTTTAAATATAATACATTTGTGAAAGGGTTAGCATCTTCTAACAAGATAGAAGTTTATGTGGAAATAAAACAAGCGTCACAACAATGTTTGGTTGGTTGGTATTGAAGGCCTGTACGTGTCCATTTGCATTCTGACATTAAATACAGTCAAAGCATCACAGAGACAAACAAGCTGTATGGTTATAAATCCAGTGTGCTCACCGTCTACATTTATAATTTATCTCTCTCGCACTTTCTATTATGCTCCCTAACAAACAACAGCACATGCACATCCACATTTCTACACAAGCATTACAGAGCCATTTGTCATTATAATGAATCAGGGAGTCTCAGGGTTTAGCGGCATGTTCTGGTGTTAACATTACTAATCACACACAGATACCCAAAACACACAATATCACGTCACATCTTCTGAAGAGCAGCTGCCTAGAACACATATGATGATTTCATTAAGTTACATTTACTGATATGTTTTTAACTTTACTCTAAATGTGTCTTACCTACAAAGCCATTAGAACTGGGCTGCTGTGTTAAATATTTAATCAGATAAAATACATGTAACTGTATGTAACGTGAAAAAATATACAAAATGCATTAATAAGTACTCTTTTTGAACTGCCCAAGCATGTAGGTATTTTTAATAAATGGATGTGAGATTGAACTGTCCAATGATAACAGTCCATTGTGAAAAATCTACCCCACCTTAGGCCCAAAGTTGCTGGAATTGGGTCAAATTACCTTTTTAAGTTCTGTAAGTACAACATGCAACACTTTATATTAAGGGTGTAATGTGAAATAACAAACAATTACTGAATATCACAAATAAGAGTAATCATTGTGTACAAATAGCATGGTATAACAGTAATCACAACTCAAAAGATCTCTTGATGTTTTATTTAAGTTTCTGTCTTGAAATCTGAATACATTTTTCATCACAATTCTCCAATTATACTAAACCAAATTAAGATCCTAAAGGCTCCAGTGAAGCTCTTGAGAAGCCATTATAAATCAATGTATCTGCAGCATGGCGCACCATTGTTTCAACTGGTTTGTTTTTCGGCCGACCGACGCATGATTCAGCAAAATGCTAAACAGTCTGATTGATTTATTCTTTTGCATCTTATGGAGTTATTATTCTGTTTGTGCTATAGCATAGACTGAGTTCTCTATTCGCTTCAGGAGGTAGCGGCCTTGTTGATGTTGATTTATGATTGCCTATAAATTCACAAAAACAAACTCATGGATGCTTGCTTATACTTGACCATGCTAATGGATGAGTATGAGACTAAAGCTAACATATATTTACTTAAGAATCAAGCCATAGCCACCTGCCCAGTCAAGGACAAACATGCACGTAGTCCATCAATCCCCTTGTCCTCTGCGAGTAGTTGCAATTTATGACTTTGGTTAAATTTTTCATTACGAAGCTATTTTATCTTAACACAGAGAAAATGTGTACATGTATTTTAGAGGGGCTGCGTTATGAGGGACTAAAGCCTAGATGAAAAAGACTGAAGAGTGTGGATCATGTGTGTTATTCCATTAGAGGGTCACAGTGGGACCCATATTTACAAATGGTTCTGATTAGTCGTCTGAAACAATTCACATAATCTAAGCTTGCGGCAGTGGCACAGTGGGTAAGCATTTTGTAACCAGAGGATCGCCGGTTCGAATCCCCAATTAACCATATACTGTCGTGAAGTTTGTCTTCTTGATGGCTCAAGAGGCTGACTTCTTCCATTGTGATTCTAAACATTAAAGACCAAATAGATTAATGATTAGGGGAATGCAGCAGCTTGGTGTCATAT
>JAVQKC010013016.1:0-26633 GCA_036025475.1 Philypnodon macrostomus
CCTCACATACAGACACCTCACAAACAGACACCTCACATACAGACACCTCACATACATACAGACACCTCACATACAGACACCTCACATACAGACACCTCACATACATACAGACACCTCACATACATACAGACACCTCACATACAGACACCTCACATACATACAGACACCTCACATACAGACACCTCACATACATACAGACACCTCACATACATACAGACACCTCACATACATACAGACACCTCACATACATACAGACAGTAGGCTACCCTGTATTTCAGTATGTTTACATGATAATTTGATACAGAACAAATTTGTCCTTCATCAGACAAGCTGAATGTCTAACCGCATTGCCATGGAAACCACTTCCTGTAGCACTTGTAGCTTGTGTGTTTATTATGAGATGTGTGTTGTTCACTCCTCAAATGTGATAGTGATGTACACTGGCCACCTGGCACTCTTAATGTCTCACAATTGGCTGAGACACACTCCTACACACATTAGTTGTAAAATGGAAGGCCATACACAAGGTAAACCTTTAAAAGGATGCAGTGCCTTCTCATGGTTAGTGATGTTTTATTATGTAGCCTAAAAACAATTAGGCATGTGTTGTGAGAAATGGCCAGTTCAGTTATTTTTTGGTTGTCGTTTTTCCACTGGGATGATGATGGTATTGACCACTAGGTGTCACTGTTCACACAAATATAGTGGTCCTAATATCAAGGTCAACCAAATATGCAATAATTGCTCTGAAAAATATAGTGGCACACACAAAAGTAGGGAGATTGCTAATAGCTATTGCTGCTAAAGATAAAGTTGTTATGACTACTATTTAGAGGTTATAGCCTACTTCATGTTTATGTCTGGGATCACTAAGTAAACCAGCAAACATATGGACCATGATTTTGATACCTTATCATGTAACGGTATAGACCAGGGGTGGGCAAACTGCGGCACGGTCAAGCATTTTCTCATATATAAAATATTGCCAAGTTATCACTCACGTTGTCATAACCTGCAGTAACCAGTTAACTCCACATCGACTGAGGTCTGATCGAAGGCTGTATGTCTCATTTGTCAGAAATGTTGCAGTTTACAAAGAATACAATATCAGCCGGCCCCCTTGGCACATTTTTAAACCCCATGTGGCCTTTGAGTCAAATGGTTTGCCCACCCCTGGTATAGACCCTTTCAAAGTTTGTAAACACAATTCTGGAATGGAAGCAACTGGAGTCATAATACATTTTCAATGGAGAAATTAGAATTAGTCACAAGATATTGCAAATGAAGATGGTTTTGACAAATGAACCACTCTCTACATGTAGGTGATGTCAGAGCCTGGTTAGGAAACATTAGTGAATGTCCCTCACATTTTATGTTTATTTAATGTATTAGTAACAGTTAGACTTTTGGCTTGAGGCAAAATTACTGGTCAAGTCCTTTACAGAATTGTTGAAGAGAACAATAGTTTTTTTATTGTATGCTCAGAATTATTCTATCCCTCACCACAAATCCTACTTTTTTTTATAAAGTCAACTCACTTTTGCTCCAGTTGCCTCCATTCCGGAACATTCCATATGACAAACAATTTAAGGGGTCTATAGGGAAAAGTGCACCGCCCAAAGTTTGAGTGCCCCGGGACAGGAACTGTTTCAATCCCTTTCCTGCGCTTCATTGGAGGGCTTCATTTATCAAGTTAGCTCGACTGGCCTCGGATATTAGCTCAGCTTGGCTTCAAAATAAAACCAGAAAGCGCTATTTTAACGCAGACCGCGATTTACTTTGAAATGCAAGCCTACGTTTGTCGTGGCTTTTTTGATTATGCTTCACTTATAGGCGCAGTCTGCTCGGTTTCAGGGAGCTAAACCAACTTTGTAATGAAATAACCACAGCAGGTTATAGGTCTCCCAGAAGCGACCTTCCAAGAAGTGTCCGTCCTAATCCCGGGTTTGGAAAGTATATGGCGAATGGGATGAAAGCGAGACTTCAGTTGTTTAACCTGTTCAACCTCAAACAAGAGCAAAAAGATGTAAGTTAAGTACAGCGCGGGTTTGTTTAGTTTATGTGCCATGCTAAGTAGACAGTTGGCTAATACCCAATGATGCTGTAGTTAGCAAACAATTTGTAGCATTATGTTAGCAAAACGAGCTCAAGTTGCCGTTAGCAAAAAAAGAGGGAAATAATGTGTAAAATTTGACCATGAACTGGGGAAGAGACGTTTACACAGTTGGGTTTGCTAGTATGGTGTCGTGACATAATTTTTTGACGTGATCAAATTAGTTCACCATCATAGTCTCTTTTAAATGAAATGTCTGCTTGATGATGTTTTATGAAGTGGTTAACAAACGAACATGAGCAGCACGAGCCATGCCGCAACTTGTTGCTTCACAGTAAACCACGTGATTAGTTGCAGGTTATTGATAATTGATTGAGATTGATTAGCAGAAATGATACGCAGTTAATATTACTTTAAAGGCAAGAGTAATTGTATGGTGGGTGTTTATTCATATGCCCAGTCTTTAGCCTGATGCTACTATAATAAGCCTATGGTAACCGTATTTGCAACTTAGATCCCAACACTGTTCCAAAAATTGCAACTGAGAAAATACAGACTGACTATAATAATACCTGTATTCTCAACAATAATACAGCAATAATTGTCTTAATAGCACATTAATTTAACCGAAAGAATCCACTAATTTGCAAGTAGCTGCTTTGGTACACTTTGGAGCGTTGAGGAGACACTAGTATCTAGGTACATGTATGTTTACTCTACTAGTAATGTATATCATAAACTGACTCCTACTAAAATCAACCACCGAGAATTCCAGTCTATGTCAAAATGAGTGAGTCATAGTGATAGCGTCTTCAGAGCTATTGTGTTTGTGCCAGGACCTCAAGGAAAGCCATTTTGCACAGTGTATTACATACATAGTCAGTTCCTGCCTTTTGCTGGTTTGTGTAAACATACCGTTCAAATCCCTGCTCTGGTCTGGCGCTTCACAACTATTTCATCTAAGTTCAGTATGGAGAGGTTTTAAGAGCTTTTTGGGTGAGTCTGTGCCCACTGTAGGTAAAACCTTTCTGTGTGTTTGTTTCTATGTGTATCTTATCCACATTGCCCAAGCAAAATATCACCTGAATTTTACCATGCCCTCATTTTTAATCTGTTGGTGTCACATGCCTTTTATGATCCTTCATGTGACACATACTTTACGCTCTGGTAAAAACAAGCCCCTAAAGTTTTTGTCAAATTCCTGTATAAATCCCACCGTGACTGTATTTTTTGTGTTAACGTTTTGCCCTTAGGCTCATATGATCTGGAGTCAGCTCTTTGAGCGCGGAGGATTGAGGTTATCTATGAACCTCCCTGACCTAAATCGTTCGCTGCCATCACTATCTCAACTCAGCAGAAAAGCAGCCCTAATACTATGACTCTGTTATCACATTTTTGATTAGTTTGTCTTCTTTGTTTGCTTTGAACTGCCTTTTTGAACTGAATGGATTGGCGATAAGAATTGGACATTACTGGCAGCTTCAAATTGTGCAAGTAAAGTGTTTTTCATGCTTTGTGAACTGAACTTTGAACTTTTGAGTCTCTTGGGACCCAGGCACATGACATGAGGTGTTTTCTTGGGTTTTCAGTGGTTTTTAAGGGGCATTCCAACTAGTCATTATTTGTGCTATTTTTGTGGGTAAAAACCACCATATGTTGTTCCTCCGTAAAAGGCCAAGTCTGTGGGTCGGACCCTGGGGCCTTGTCCGGCTGCCTTCCTGTCAGACATGTGGATCATATAAACATTTTCTCGTCAAGAGACTATTTGCAGTTAGATCTGTCCTCTTCACATGTTCAGATGCTTATCCAAATCATAGTTTTACACAAAAACAAGAAGTCTAAAAATAGAAAAGCATCAACAAAGCGCTGATGGTTATGTAACTACTCTTAAGTAGTCTTTTTCATAAAATAGTCTTGCTACCACCAAGTATTGTAGGTTATGCTTTTGTCAATATGTTGGCAAGATTACTCTAAAATAATGGTCATTCATTTAAAACAGTAGTGAGCCAAATGCAAACAACTTTTTTCAGTGTTTAACCCTGTTTGATTATGTGTGGTTTTTTTTTTGGTTTTTTTTATTTGTGTCAAAATAGGACCAGATACTAACTCTAGCAACAGTCAACAAAGAAACTAGTTTTCTTTCTATGTCGAAACGCGTTGGCATTAAATAAAGCTACACTGCATGATTGGAGTGCCTCGGACTGCTCATTAGAAACTAGTTTTGTTGGATCTGTTAGACATGGGGCTTTGTCAGTCAATTGAGATACACTGAACTAGAACTTCCATGTTTAGACACTGTTTATTACATCTGCGAAACAACGATATGGGGACGACAGCACAGGCCTAGTTGACATGAAGCCCATATGAAGCCTATATGAAGGCCTATATGAAGCCTATACTGAAGCCTGGTCAAAGTGATAACCCATAAAGTCTGATTTGATGGCTGTAGATGCCATGGGAGGGACTAAAGTAAAAAATAAATAATTATGACCGCTTGCCTACTTTATATCATAGAACAGGGTCAGATAAAGCACTTATGGACTTCAGGGGGATGATAAACATGCAGACACTGGAGTTTCTTGATATCCACCGAATCACAGATGATATTGTAGAAGAAAGTGTGCCAATCTAATACAGTATTGTTTTTAAGAATAACACAGCTCAAGCTTAGACAAGACACAGCAGGATCTGACTGAGTCTGTGTGGCAGCCTGTAGATTCTCACTATGACCTCAGCAATGTGACTCAACCACTGCTTCTGCTCGGCTCGGCTACTTCCTCCTTTTTGTTCCCTTTATGCTACACCCCTCCCAGAGCATTTTCACACAAGACCCCAATACAGGACATTGGTTGTGGTGTTATGATATTATATCTGTTAGACTTCGCCCACTATTTGATGTTTTTGTGTTGTTTATCAGTGTTGGTTTGTTAGCAATTTGATATTCCAAAGCCACACAGTTCTGTAAAGGAAGAAATTAGTATATTAAATCAATATGCCATTGCGTGATAGGGCCTAAAGCTAAAGGAGGTTGAATCTATATTTAAATTAATATGTGGCTCATGGAAGAATCATTTAGTAAAGCAGGTCAATACAAATGCTATAGTTGTCTTTGTGATTTCAACTAACAAGATTACTAATATTACTGTCATTGAGGGCATCACTGTGAAGGCTTTTGTGCTCTTTGAACAGCTTTTCTGTCTTTAAGCTGCCAGTAGCAGAGAGTGGCTGTTTTAATGGAAATTCTCAGCGTTAAGTCATGTGAAGAGTGGGGCAGAAAAACAGATCTTTGAGTGAGTGCCCTTTACGGCTCATTTACTCTGCTCTGTCCTCGTTCAGCCTACATTCATTATTTTATTTGTGAATTATTGAACTAAACCAAGTCTCTTCAGTTCTCTAAAGTGTTTGTACCTGTTTCAGTTCCCTCCTGGCTCTTTGAAACAATAAGGGTGTGGGTTAATGGTGGGCCATGCAGTTGCTTGCCACCGTTTGTCGATGTTAGTTTGTTGAAAGGTTATTTTTTGCCAATGTCAACCCCATATCTATGTGTTTGGACAAGTCAAAGGTCAGGGGTCTTCAAAGTACACATACATACATAGACGGTCTATATTGGTCAGGCCTGTGTGTCTCTATTCAAACTGACTTTCTGGAACAAAGAGTAAAGATTAAGTTCATACGATATACACAGCTAACTAATATGGTGATTATGTGACGGGTCAAACAAAGGGCATTACAGAAGATTTGTTGGACAAAAATTTAACGGTCAAGCAAGTTTAGGGAAAATGAATACAAAGAAAGCATTGAGACTAAATAGGTCAAAATCTAGCTTTTTTTAATACAAAATCACAAGGCCTCTTTATTCTAGCAGAGCTGTGGTAGTCCTTAAACTGCAGGTTTGCTCACAGAAAGGTATGGAGTATGTGTTTTATGTATTTAACGTGTTTAGCCAAACTACAACTCGCATCATTCATTTGGACACATTGTTCTGCAGAAATATATACAGTTTGACACTAGTTCTATCGCCGCAACCCGTTTATGGAATAACTTCCATACGTGATACGTGGTAACTTAAAAACAAATTGCCGGATCACTTTCAAATTTTACACACAGGTACATATCATAAAAACGCCGAACTGGATTGATTTTGGTACTTCTATGATTGATATTAATTAACTAATAAATGCCCTGAAACCCTGAGCCATTAATCCTGCTGAACGTGAACAAAATTGCTGGAATGTTTGCACAGTTATCCGGGCTAGTGTATATTTAATGTACATAGGCAAATTACAGAGGTCAACTAAATAGCGCCCCCATGTTTTTGTAACTTGGGAGCAATAAAACTTGGTACAGTGATTCTCCACAGTGTACCCAACATAAAATATTATTATGACCCCACCCTACAACAAACAGGAAGTCAGCTATTTTGGATTGAAATTGGGAGGTCAGGTATATTTGACAGCCTCTAACTTGCACATACTTTGCCTGATTAGGCTCCAACCTGAAATACCTAATTACCCCTCGGCCCTGAACACATCTGATTAATATAATGCCAATTACCTCTATAGCGCTCACCAAAGACTGAAAGAAGAATGTAGTTTTATGAAATTTTACAGTTTTTCAAAATACATTCTTCACTGACATGGTTTGGGGGCGGGGCCTCTTAATTGCTCGTTGACAATATAAAAACCTATAGAAATCACACAATGTCTGATTAAGATTCCCATTGGTACCATAGCAGTTGTGGCAGACGTATGGGGCGTTTCGCCGATATACATCTTGCTCTTGGGGACGGCAGCGTAGGCCTAGTTTTCTTTTATTGTTGTTTCATTAGTATACCAACATTATTTGCTTGCTTGCTAGACATGGATGATGCCCTTTTTTGTTTTAGTCTAGAGGAACGACATCCAACATCATAGGTGATCATAATCTCATACATTCTTAGTATGCAATGTCACAATTCTATTGAGTGGATAAGGTCTGCCAGTGGTGGCTCACGTGACAACAGCTTTGGCAACATTTCATTCATTCTCTTCTGAGTTCAACTTGCTTTGCTACTGCTAATGATACAGCAAAACGAGAAGATAACAGAGTTAGGACGCAGTTTTTGGTAGTTATTTTGTTTTTTCCAGCTGTGTCTTGGGTATGCTATGAATTACAGACTGTACATTTATGAATATGTTGTGTCTTTGCAGGTTCCTGAGATCATCAGTACGCTGAGACAGGTTGGAAAGAGCTCGGCACGTAATGACGACGATGCTTTTTCCTCATTATCTGCAGGAAATGAGCTCTCTGAAATATCCCTCGACATCTCTGCTCTCTCCTCTGCATCGAACACTATTGGGCCCACAATGGCCATTTCTCCAACGGCTTTCGCCAAAAAGTTTGAGGTGTTGTTCTGTGGCCGTGTGAGTGTCGCTCACAAGAAGGCCCCTCCTGCACTGATAGATGAGTGCATTGAAAAGTTCAGCCAGTTGCATGGCTCAGGAGTGACTGAAAAGGCGGGGAGTAGCAGTGGTTTGGTGGATGGGCTGAAGAGGGTGCTGTCCTTACAATCAAATGGAGTTGGTGCTAATGGGAACAGTGGGGTGGAGAGTCCCACCTGCACAAAGAGGCCTATGCTGTTTAAACGTGACCCCAGCTTCCCTTCACTGCAAGCTCTGGATGAAAATGGACTTTCACCAGAGATCTGTAATAACAACACTATTGATGCCCAGAATAAAACCTCAGGAGTACAACCCACCAGTCTGCTGGAGAACAGGACCATGCTGTTCACGGTAGTGTTTTTATTCACAAAAAAATACTTCAATACTTTTATGAATATCTATTGCTACAGCACAGTTCTTCTGATACCCTTGAAGACTGTATGCTCTGATTAAGGTGAGATGAGTTTATTATTTGATTATGACTCAGCAGAAATAAATGCTGACCATATGTTAAAAATTAGCTCATACTGCTTTCTCCCTCTTGACTTATTTAGAACCTCAGTGGTCTAGTGCAAAAAGGGGGTTTCCTGTTTTTGGCATTGGTCACCATTCACACAGGAAGTACTAATGCCTGGTGCCATTTCCACTACAGATAAAGACAGTATGATCTCATCCGTGTGCTTAAATCATTGCTTTCTTACTTAAAGCAGTTTTACTTTTAATGGTCTCTCATCATACCTAGTTGTTAAAAAAAGATAAACAGGGACTTTTTAAAGCTAGTAATCTAAATAAAAATGCAACTCCGGGTCAATCAATTAAGTTCATTAATAGTAAAGTGACTGCTACTAAAAGGTTACTCATGACAAAACCCTGCTCAAGAGAGAGCATAAAATCAGTAGTAACCACAATGGCTACACACAAACACTTCAAGGTTTCTTACAGCTCTATTCTTGTTTGTTTAGGTGGGAAGGTACCAGATTTACTTGGTCAGTCCAGACACTAAGAAAGTTGCCATGGAGAAGAGTTTTAGAGAAATCTCCTTCTGCTCGCAGGTTTGATGCATAAATGTACTTTTGTTCAAATATCATTTATAATAACGTTCTTAACTTCTAACCCTTATTCTTCAGGGTATTCGGCATGTGGATCACTTTGGCTTCATTTGTCGAGAGACGGTGGATGGAGGGAACTTCCACTTTGTCTGCTATGTCTTCCAATGTGCAGATGAAATCCTGGTGAGAGATGAGACTAAACCTGTTATAGCATCAATATATTAAGAGAGTTATATGTGGCAATACATTTTTACTGTACCTGATTCCAGTTGCTTTGTTTAAGTTTATTTTCATATACCTATACTATTATTTAACTGATACGCCCATGTCACTGCAATCATAGTTGGTCAAATAAAATATTTGTAATGAGAATGATAATAAGGATTTTTCTTTTGCAGGTAGATGAAATCATGTTGACTTTGAAGCAGGCATTCTCTGTGGCAGCCATTCAGCAAAATGCAAAGACACAGAGTCAACAGTGTGACAGCTGTCCAATGCAACAGTTGCATAAATTATGTGAAAGGATAGAAGGTAAGAAAAAGTTACTAAAATACAAAGTTATATAAATTGATTTGGGAATACTTAACAGTGAGGTATCCTCTATCACGGTCTCACATAAACCAGGGAGTATCCAAAAAATAAGCAGTGTTTTGAAGTTAAGTTTGAATACTTTGAACAAAAAAAATAAAATGGCCTTGAATAAGCTCTGAATTTTGAAATAAATGTCAGCTCCTTCACAATATTCCTGATAAATTTGAATTAATAAATAAAGGATATCAACCAATCAGGGCACTCCTGCCCTGTGGAAGCATGTGATTAGTTGAAGAAAGTGACCCTGGCTGTGAAACAAAAACCGTTATAATACAGCCCACGCATTTTGTTTTTACTCCAATGACTTCTGGTATGTTATTTTTTTAACTGAAAAATATTTTTTTCTCAAACACAAAGTATACATACCAGGTACTGCAGCTTTGTGTATCACTGCCAAATTACTTAAGCTTAAGTGAGCAGATGTAAACAGTAAACGCCACAAAATCACTCCATAGTGTTTTATTTCAGGTTTGCATCCGTCTAAAACCAAGCTGGAGCTGCAGCGGCACTTAGCCACCCTGAACAACCATGACCAAGCTTCAATCTTTGAAAACACTATGGTATGTTTTCCTTCATCTCCTCCACTCCCGCAGGGCGATGTTTTTATATGTGGGATGTGTCCTAAAAACAACTTTGTGCCAAGTTCCACTACACTATTTTTTTTGCTCTTCATGTAGCTGTATTTATATATTTTCCTATTTATTTCCTATGAACCATGTTGATAAAATGATAGTATAGGTTTTTATAGTGCAAAAAATTCTGTATTAAAATGAAACCTCAACTTTTAAGTAATTTATTTGTCTGGAACTCAAATGACATCTGCTGGTAATGTAGATGAACTGCAGCTAATTTACAATCTCCTATCATTTCTAGGCTCGCCTGCAATACCTTTAATAATATCAGCTTTAAAGCTCAGTTTTTTAATCTCTCTTATCTTAATGTTTGACAAATCTGACCATTTCAATGTTTTTGCTGCAGAGGGCTCGTCCGAAAGGAGACCAAGAAGAAAATGAACTGATAATGGCGTCATTGAGGAACTTGTATGAGGAAAGACAGAAGAGCCATCAGCACTCCTTACCCACAGAGAGTAAACCGGTAAGATTCTACATGTTCCTGCAGTGCTTTTGTAAAATGGAGATGTTTTGACCTAGAGTACAAACTAGGGCTGCACAATATATCACAAAGTTATTGTTATTGCAGCAAATAACATCTGCAAAAACATAAATATATTGCAACAAGTCGGGCGGCAGTGGTGCAGTGGGTAGGCGCTCGCCTTTCAACCAGAGGGTCGGTGGTTCGAGTCCCCATCCGAGCACATTGTCGTTGTGTCCCTGGCCAAGACACTTAACCCACATTGCCTATGAATGAATGTGGTTGTGTGTTTGGTGGTAAGCGCAAACTGGCAGCCACGCTTTCATCAGTGTGCCCCAGGGCAGCTGTGGCTACATAGTAGCTTACCACCATCAGGTGTGACTGTAGAGTGAATGAATAGTACAAAAATATGTAAAGCGCTTTGGGGGTCTTGAAAAGCGCTATATAAATGGAAAATGGAAAAGTCCACTTCTGGTAATGATTCAGTCCAACTTTGACGTTGTTTAAAGTTGCAGTATTTTGTGCAGGAAAAAACTAAAACAATTCTTATTTTTGAAAGTTTGAATGATGCGCTCCCCTTTCTTCTTCTCCTTCTTCTCAACCCTCTGTCTCACACAACCCAGGAAATATGAGAAAAACCAGTCGCGGTTTTTCTTTGAATTAAAAAATAGCTGAGAATAACTTCAGCGCTGTCATATCATTCCTGATAGATTCTAGTTTTTGATAAATAAAGGATGTTTCAACCAATCAGAGCGCTCCTGTCCTGTGGAAGTGTGTGATTGGTTGATAACAAGTGTCCTTGCACCATAAAACAAAAACCCTTATAATACAGCCCACAGAGGGTCTCAAAGTTTCAGATGACTTCTGGAATGCTGTACTTTTGATGAAGTTTTAACTGTTAAATAAAGGCACTATTTCTGCATCATCATCATTGCTAAAATATCAACATCATAATAGTCAACATGGTTATCAGATGTTTTGATATTGTAAGTACTGTTTTTGTGTGTGTGTGTGTGTGTGTGTGTGTGTGTGTGTGTGTGTGTGTGTGTGTAGGTTTGTGTAGAGGCCCCGGCTGCTGCAGAGACGCAACAGCAGAGTACGAGTCGACAAAGACTTGAACAGTTTAAAAGCAGAGCCAAGCGATCACTCACTGAATCACTAGAAGGCATCTGGAAGGTAACATTTGCATTCTTTCTATATTTAAATTTATTATAACATGTGTTCTGGCACTTTGCTAAGGGCTGCATAATGTGTCCATGTCTTCTGTTTGTTGATAGGGGAGCAGCAAGGCCCGAGCTCAGAAAGAAAACAATGAAAGGAGTGACAGCAGCTCCTCCATTTCTACAGTCAACAGTAGTCCAGACCAACCTCGTTCATTTGACCCTTTACCTGACGCTCAACTGCGGCCGACCAGCCCGCTCAAGTACCTGCACTGAAACACACACTCTTGTACCTGTAGTGTGGAGGCTTGTTAAAATACAAGTTTGCAGGATTTAGTCCTGACCAATAGTTGTTGGGTTTTGAGTGATGTGGCAGCCTTCACCAACTCTGATTTGATGTTGCTGTAGAGGCCAGTGGATGGACTTAAATAAAACCCCACTTAGGGGTGGGAGATTTGGTAAAAATATATAATGATCACACTTTCAACAACTAACTTTGTATTTTTTGTCTTACACAGAGGACTACTGCTTCATTAACGGATTCAATGTAAATCCAGTCCAGCATTCATACCTAATTTTTTATTAATATGAACACTGGCATTGTTACAGTAAAAATGACGGTGAAGAGCAGAGCAAAAATTAATGCACTGTATCACGATTCAACATCTTTCCAGATTAGCAGATCATTATAATAAATCGCCCACATCTAACTTTACTATTACTAGTTAAGCAGTTTTTAAGATACCTCCGGACTACAGCTTTAAAAACCCTAATTATCCCAATTTTATGGTGGATTGAAGCTATTTTTCAAACTTTATTCTTTAGGTGCCACAACTCCACTGGTGACCTGAAACAACTTGACAACTCCCTCCCTCAGTCCCAGTCATCCTCAATACCAAGTGATTCCCAGTCACAGGGATTTCGTCGGCGAGCCAGTACCTACAGCCACCCCCCCACTCCGTCCTCTGCAGACTGTGTGCCCACCGTCACAGTCACTGGTGCACCTCAGGACCCTTCTGCTGCTACTAAACCTAAGCTTGTGCGACACTACTCCGTCAGCACCGACAGTCCACACCAAAGCAAGTAAGTAACTGTTGTTGAGCTGGAAAGATGTTTGTTTTGGTTTTCATTGACCTTAAAAAGATTAAAATGATTGAGTGTGTATGTAAGCTTGACATAAAATGTTATGGGTGGCCTTGCATGTGCTGAAAACCTGGCTGACCTTTCAGAGGAGTTGTTTGATGATTCTGCTCTGATTAGTTTCTAGGAACTACAAAAATAACCATATATATCATATAATGACCATAATCATTAAAATGTAGATGCATTGATTGAGATTCTGATTGAAATTCTCCCTATATTTAAATCTCAGTAAAAGTACACAGATAATAATAATGTTTTATGAAAACGTTAGCTATACTAACAATTATTGTCAACATAGAGACTTGAATTTTTTTCTCTTTGACCTGCCTGTCTTTCTGAGTTTAGACATGTTTCGACAAACTCCACCCTTGCTCCTGTTTCTCCCTATTCTTCAAACCTCTCCTCTTTGGTCTCACACCACCCTTCTTCTCCTTTAACTGGAGCCAGACTCAGCAAAAAAAGGTGAGCACTGTCTAATGGCCATTCATCTTTCATTTGCCATTTCCTTTCATGTTCTTAGCATTTTACATTTTTCATGCATTTTGAGTTGTTGCACTATATTCTAGACTGTACATTTTTTTATTGGAGCTGTCTGCTTGTTTTTACCTCCATCTCTCCACGTCAGTCCTCTGGGGGGCCTGCGGGCTCGTCTTCACTCCTCTTCCTCTGTCCCTAATTTTCTGAAATTTCCGTTTCTGGCCCCTGTCCAAGAAAACGAGTTTCCTGAAACGAAGAGCAGGTACATACACATACACATGTCCGTCCAACTAATGTGTTCAGCAGACAATCTTTGGTTTGAACGGCATATTAATATTATATATGTGTTCTAACTATCTATGACTGGCCTATTACACACAGGCCCAGCACTCTCAATGTGTTCCTGGTTGTTTATTTCTTTCAGTGATGTAGCAGCTTTAACTGCACCAGTACCATCATATGTGATTGGAGAAAGCCCTCCGCGTGGTCATCGTCACTCATGGAGACAGCAGATCTTTCTGAGAGTCGCTACGCCACAGAAAAACACAGAGGCCAATGGTAAGACTTTCCTCTATAAAACAAAGCCCACTTTTATATTTTGACTTTATATTTCTTATTAAACTCTTACGCACAGTTCCTTCTCACTGAAATAAACAAGTCTTTTTCAAACAAGACTGTTCCGGTAACTGGACAGTAATAAAGGACGGTGTCTGTTTTATGTCATGGCTGCTTTTCTCCAGCAATTGTTCACATTGGTCTTCAGCACAGCTCAGGTTTAAACTATCTGCTAAAATTTTTATATTTAGTATTTTCAACAAGATTAATGTTAATGTCTTGTGTATGTAATGTGTATACATTTAAGAGCTTTATTATAAAAGTCTAAATGACATGTTCCAACTTAAAATCCTTCTTTGTACAGTGTGTTTTGACAGGTTGGATCTTCAGCCAAGGATTACTGTTCATGCCTGAATTATAAACATGTCGCCCTCATAGAAAGATAACAGACACTGGATCCGCGGCTTGTGTAAACGTGCAAACTTATGTGAAATACTTTTTGGGTCAAATAACTTGTTAATACAATGTTTCACTTTCACACATCATTTTGGATTTTGAGCATAGTAGTTAATTATATACAGTACATTGTTGAAGTAAATAACTCAATCCTGTACGCCTACATAACAATTGTCTAATAAATTTGGACAATGATTAATCCTGTTTATGTATAGATTTTTTTCCCCTGAGCATTACTGTATTATCTGGCCTAAGTATTGGTCATGGTTTTATGCCTTCTTATTTCTACCACT
This sequence comes from Philypnodon macrostomus, assembly GCA_036025475.1. Taxonomy (NCBI): domain Eukaryota; kingdom Metazoa; phylum Chordata; class Actinopteri; order Gobiiformes; family Eleotridae; genus Philypnodon; species Philypnodon macrostomus. Next base: position 14,290 of record JAVQKC010013016.1, read on the forward strand.
AGAGGGTAGCAAACACCAAAATGTTATACTCGTTTTTTCAGGCGTGTGCAGCTAATAAATGCTCCAACATCTACTTTACCATAGAGCATATTCAAAGGCAACAAAAATTGTTTAACTATATATATATATATATATATATATATATATATATATATAATACATTAAATGCGAAATCCCCATGAACTGTATAAAAATGTTATAACAATAATTCCATAATTTCTCACATAAATGACAGTTTCTTAAATTTGTGTGATTTTTCTGAACTTTTTTAAATGTACAAAACAAGCCTTACGGTGACGTGTTTCCATCATTTACCCATCAGCACACACCCACGTGGATTGTCTTTAGGAGAGATTTACTGTAATACAAGGAATGTGCTGTTCATGAGGGATTAAGTCGATTTATACCTTTCACTGTGCGTTGAGCTTTCTTTTCAAGGCTGCTGACATGACATGCTTCTTCAGTAATTGAAAATCTTAACAGCTGCCATTACATGAAGCATCTATTGTGTGTCGAGTGCTTTGTGCCGTAGGAGGCAGTGGTGCTCAAGGTGATGTTGTCAGTCCACACACAGACAGCGCCATAGGAAAGCGTCTTGTTAACCCACTTTACGTTTACAAGTGAGCAAATAGAAGTCAGAATTGACCTGGTTCTATCCAAGTATTTGCTCAGGGGGTGGTTTTCAAGATGCATGCTACAACATTTACGATTGGTAGACATGAGTTGTAGGCCAGACGTAAATGATGATGTAGTGATATCTTATGTTTTTTTTTTGTTTTTTTTGCATTTTTGTTTGCATCCATTCATCACACTAAAAGTTAACCCATTTCTGCAGTCTGTGTTTGTCTAACTAATATATCTGAGTCTGGCATGTGTTTGCGTCACTTAAAACATAAGGGCTTAGTGTTTGTTTAGTGATCTTGCAAGTTTCAACACACACCACTGTAGAGACTCAAAGACCATCTCTGTTGATCTCACCTGTTATAAACAACACTGTAGGTTTATCACGATTAATCTCTCTCTGTGACAACTGTCAACATAAAGAATCAGAATAGTTATGTTCCAATTCCAAACGGAGTATTTTGAGGTTTGGGATCCACCCTGTACTTTAAGGTTGAGTTGCACAAACACTTTTTAGTGCATTTCTTCCAACTGAATGATTAGAAGCCTTATTTCAGTGTTTGTAAAATTGTAAAACATGGCAATACAGCTGCTGTTCGTTTAATTGATTAAGACATGTCCTTGAAAATGTAAAATGTCTGAGTTAAACAAATATATATAGATACTAAATATAGTAACATTTCTTATGAATACACCCCATCTTTGTGTTTTAAACCAAGGTGGGGATTCGTGTCTGGACGGGGGTCATGTGTGCTCCGGCCCAAGTGCACTGGCAGGAGGTGATCTGTCCATGAGGCCAGTGCCTGAAGAGAAGAGCAGCAGGAGCAGAAAGGAGCTGAGGGAGCTGTGGAAGAAGGCCATCTTACAGCAGATCCTGCTTCAGAGGATGGAGCAAGAGAATCAGAAACTCCAGGGTGAGTCAGTAAAACATATACAATATATATACACATATACATCATATACAAATATTCACTCACATTCAAATGACTGTCAACACCCCTGCACTGTGTTTGCAGATCTGCTCTATTAAAATGCCAAATGTCTATCAACAGTAGTCTGTCAATCAAACACCATGTTTTAATTAGCCTTGAGTATTTAATTCTATGTAAATGTAATGGGTGTTGTCAAAGGAGCACTGGAATTTCCTTTTGTAAAACTCAGTTTGTAAAGAAACTGACATTTGTGTCCTGGTAATTGATCTTTTGGCAGGATCATACTTTTAAGACTCACCTTAGATTAAAGTAGTTATATAATTTTGGGGCGTGCCAAGTGCACCGCCTTTCCCCTGACCTAGTTGGCACAAAACAACACTCCTCTAAGCAGGCGATACACATGTGACTACCAGCTCTGTATACATCATTAATCCACAACTCTCCACACTGATTGAAATTATTCCCAATGATGTGAATGTGGGTCAATATTGACGTACAAAATGTGGCCTATTTGCCTATTAACTACTCCACATACATCCACTCCTGGAACTATCTGGGAATGAATAGACTTTTTTTTTCCTAACACACCTCCAATTGCTCAATATTTATCAAGATGGAGCCCTGCTCCCTGTCCTCCATATTATTTGTTTATCTCTCCTTGCACTGCCTAATGGGGCAAAACAGAAAAGCATCAATTTTGTGAATCTTTGTCAGCTCCAGGGTGTGGTGTGTTATACTGTGGCATGTTATCAGGGGCGGGTGCTTCGCTGACAGAGAGGGAGGAGCGGGCAGAGTGGACAGAGACTTGTTGTAGCTGGACAGCTGATAGGCACACTGCCACGGCCTCTGCAGCAGCATCTATTCTTACCCTGGGTGTGGGCCTCTCTGTGCTGTCCAAGTCTCTTCATTTCCCACAATACACTCTTTTCAGGTCACTTCCATCATTTTATAAACTCTTAACCACAGAATGTTCTTCTTCTAGATTGTCCATGACTACAGCACAGTAATAATATATAATAGTATGGTAATAAATATGTAATAATATGGTTAATGGTTAATTACCAACGTGATTCCATAATACCGTTGTTTCGCCGATATTATGGAATCACGTAGGTCCGCGTCCGCAGATCTGCCCAAGTTCTGCTCAAGTTAGTATGCCATTTTTCTTTGCATCCATTTGTCACACTGAAAGTTTGTCTAACTAATATATCTGTGTCTGGCATGTGTTTGCCTCACTTAAAACATACGGGTCTAGTTTGTATCACATTGTTAAACCCTGCAGTAACCCCACTTATTTCCCCCTTAATTATATCGGCGAAACAACAATATTATGGAATCACATCAATCCTAGCCTTGAACGCGATAACTCAAAAATAAATTGCCAGATCAGTTTCAACATTTGCACACAGGTGCATACCATAAAGTTGCTGAACTGTATTGATTTGGGTACTTCTTCAATGAAAATTAATTAAGTAATGAATTAATAACTCAAAAAGTCTTTGCTGGATCTTTTTCAACTGTTGCACACAGGTACATATCATGAAGATGCAGAACTGGATTGAGTTTGGTACATCTTCAATTAATGACAATTAAATAATTCACATTTTACACAGTGTACCCAACATAAAATATTATTATGACCCCACCCTACAACAAACAAAAAGTCGGCCATTTTTAATTGAAATTGGGAGGTCAGGTATATTTGACAGCCTCTAACTTGCACATACTTTGCCCGATTAGGCTCAAACCTGAAATACCTAATGACCCCCCGGCCCTGAACACTTCTGACTAATATGATGGCAGTTACCTCTATAGCGCCCCCTGTAGACTGAAAGAAGAATGTCGTTTTAGGGAATAAAAAATTTTTTGGGCAAAAACATTCTTCACAAACATCCAGACAAATCAAAAAAGTCCACTAGACCCTTCCCATGTTTGTCACGGTTTGGGGGCAAGGCCTCTTAATTGCTCGTTAACAATATTAAACCCTTAAAAATCACACAATGTCTGATTAAGGTGCCGTTGGTGACAGTTGTAGCAGACATATATTTGCTCGACATACGCTTCATTAAAAAACCACACTTTTCAAAATTCACATGCATTAAAATATTAGACTCACAACATAAATATATTTTCCTATTCATCTTTATTTAATAGGAAGGTCCCACTGAGATTCAGAATCTCTTTTTCATGGGACATATTGTGCATGTTTTAGTGTTAGGGGAAACCGGAGTGCCCTCTCCAGGTTGGAGGAGAGCCCCTGCCTCAAGTGGAGGAGTTCAAGTATCTTGGGGTCTTGTTCACGAGTGAGGGAAGGATGGAGCGTGAGATCGACAGGCGGATCGGTGCAGCCTCTGCAGTGATGCGGTCATTGAACCGGTCTGTCGTGGTGAAGAAGGAGTTGAGCCGAAAGGCGAAGCTCTCGATTTTAGGTACAAGCGGCCGAAATGTGTTTTCTCCGACGGGTGGCTGGGCGCTCCCTCAGAGATAGGGTGAGGAGCTCAGTCACTCGGGAGGAGCTCGGAGTAGAGCCGCTGCTGCTCCACATCGAGAGGAGTCAGCTGAAGTGGCTCAGGCATCTGTTTCGGATGCCCCCTGGGCGCCTCCCCTGGGAGGTGTTTCAGGCAGGTCCCACCGGAAGGAGGCCCCGGGGAAGACCCAGGACACGCTGGAGGGACCATGTCTCTCGGCTGGCCTGGGAACGCCTTGGGATTCTGGCGGAAGAGCTGGAGGAAGTGTCTGGGAGAGGGAAGTCTGGGCGTTCCTGCTTAGACTGCTGCCTCCGCGACCCGGCCCCGGATAAGCGGAAGAAGATGGATGGATGGACACAGTGTATTAAGTTGTACTTAATGAGGTAGAGACAATGTAGTTAGGGGCTATGTAAAATATAGTGTTAACATGGTGTTAATTCAGTGCCTTTTCTGAACCAGAAAATTTCACCCTTATTATTTTGCAGCTATGGAGGAATCTACAGACCCATATGAGCAGTATGAGGCGAACGGTCACCCATGGGCACAAAACCAGATTCAGTTTGCTGAGGATGTAGAGAGCCTTCGGAGGAAGATAAAATATTATTTCATGAATCCTTGTGAAAAGTACCACGCTCGTGGACGCAAACCCTGGAAACTCTGTTTGCAGCTCATCAAAATTGTCATAATTACAATTCAGGTAAGTCTCTGTGAACTGTGAGTGTTTAATTCTCCCATAAATTTTTGAATCTGTTTTTAGTTGGTCTCGTTTGGACTGAGCAACCAGATGGTGGTCACATTCAAAGAAGAAAACTTACAAACATTTAAGCACCTTTTTCTGAAAGACTATGTGGATGGAAGTATGGATGTCTATGCTGTTTACAGACAGGCAGACACATACACTCACATTGATTACATTATTGAGCAGGTATTTTTATCTCTTTATTATTATTATTATTATTATTATAGTTTATACATTTCTTTAACAATCCTGTCAATTCTTGCTTTTTATAATTTCATGATACTCATCAACAACATTTCTGTCACTGACAGTATCAACTGTTGCACAACACAACAGTTGGAAACCATGCATATGAGAAAAATGGAACTTGCTACACTCCACTGGAACTATGTCAATCTTACTATAGAAATGGCACTATTTATCCTGGAAAGGAGACATTTGAAATTGATGCAGAGGTGGAAACTGGTAAATAACATATTATATATCTATCCTATAAAACATGAGTAAATAAACTAACTAATCAATAGCTTAATGTATTGTTTGTTGCTACAGCATGCTTTGATGTATATCCAAACACATCCACAACAGAAGCTCTTCCTCATTTTGAATTGTATTTCAAAAGGTCTGCTCATCAGCTTTTGCCATTTTTAATCTACTTCAAATTTATGTATATTATATTTTATGTACGGTATTCTTTTTTCCCTTTTTTATTTCAGGATGCTTTCCGTAAACATAAAATTTGTTCTTAAGGCCATAAATCTACAAACAGTGAGGAATCGAGAGTTACCGGACTGCTACGACTTCACTGTTATGGTGACAGTTATGACATTGATGTTTACATTGTTGTGTTATTATCCTTTTAAATCCATTTTTATTTGTGTTCTTGGCAAGTAAAAAAGTACAAGTGGAATAGTTATATATAAAAATCATTTGCCTTTGCTTCTTTGTGTGACTAACAGATTACGTTTAACAATGAAGCCCACAGTGGCAGGATCAAGATAGACCTGGACACTGATGTTGAAATCAAGGAATGCAGAGACTGGAAAGTTATTGGTGCATGTACGTTTAATGTAGTGAGCCTGTATCTTCCTCTTTTACATTGGATGATAATGTTTTTGTTTCTTTAGCTACTGAAAACATGACCCTGACTGTGCTTTTTGACTGCCTCATTATTATCACATGCACAATATCCTTTAGCCTGTGTCTCCGCTCTGTCCTCACTGGGATCCGACTTCAGAGGGTAGGCAAACTATAACTCACAGTATGGTAACAATTTTACGTTATATTTTTTAACTTGAACAAATTACCATTTTATTTACAAAGAAATATTCTCAGTACTGCAAGAACTATGCTTATAAGGAGGTCCCATGGCATGACAAATTGGAGTTTATAAATGGGTGGTATATTCTCATCATTGTCAGTGATGCCTTAACCATCATTGGGTCCATCCTCAAAATTGAGATTCAGACCAAGGTAAAAAGCATATACCGTACTAACATGCAATTTCTTTATGTGCGGTAACTGTTTTTTCTGTGTAGGTCCTTACAAGCTATGATGTCTGCAGTATTTTTCTTGGAACAGGAACAATGTTTGTTTGGATTGGGGTTGTCCGCTACCTGGGATACTTTAAGAAGTACAATGTAAGACCAAATTTTGTTCTTTTAAAAAATTATATATATATATTTTTGATTTGGTAAAAAATATGAATGCATTTGTTAAAACATGTTTCTCGGGCCGTTTCTAGATTCTGATCCTGACACTAAGGGCAGCACTCCCAAATGTGATTCGTTTCATCTGTTGTGCTGGCATTATCTACATTAGTTACTGTTTTTGTGGATGGATTGTCCTTGGTCCATATCATGAAAAGGTGATCTATTACATACAGTACATTAGCTTTTTACACCAATTAGACCACTAACAGTTGAAGATAATACCGCAGATTATATCTTTATCAGGGCAAATGTTAGTGGGTTTAATTTTATTTAACCTTTATTTAACCAGGAAGTCTCATTGAAATTCAGAATCTCTTTTTCAAGAGAGACCTGGCCAAGGTAGCAGCCAAACCACAAAACAAATGCATACATAAACAACCATTTTACATTTTCAAAATAAAACAAGTTAAAACATAATGAGTCTCTCAGCAAAAACAAGCACATGTCTCCATCACCACATTAATGGTGGTGTTAATGAATGAATATATTATCAATTACTTTATATGTTTTGATTATGTTTGTATTTAAAAAATATATAGTAAATTAGACATTATTATAGGGTTACTGATATTGAAAAGGATATAAACTCGGATTGTTATGCTCTAGGATCAATGTATGAGTGTATAAAACACAATATCTACACAATATTAGCAATATATCGACCTTCAAAGACTTTTATCATGCCTATATTGATGTCTTGACAAGGGCCAAAATGTGATTTCTGGGTCAGACTGCTAGATGTTTCTGATAAGTCTCAGAATACACAGTACATCAGTGGTACATCAGGTCATATTGTTATGACTGATCTGTGTACTTATACAAATTATATTATGGTGCTGCCCCATCAATGAATAAAAACATAACCTTATGATTGTTTTATTTGTTTCTTCTTCAGTTTAGGACATTAAACACCGTTTCTGAGTGCCTGTTCTCCCTGATCAACGGAGATGATATGTTTCCCACATTCAGGGACATGGGGCAGAAGAATACTCTGGTGTGGTTCTTCAGCAGAGTCTACCTCTACACCTTTGTCTCGCTGTTCACTTACATGGTTCTCAGCCTTTTTATCACTCTCATCACAGACACCTATGACACCATCAAGGTAGACATGACTTGTATACCAACATGTATGTGGGCATTTGACCAAAACTGCAGTCGAGGAATTGCTTCTGAGCATTTGTTCCTTTACTGAAACTTCTAATTCATTTTTGTAGCAACAGCAGCAGAGTGGAGTCCCAACATCAGACCTTCAAATGTTTTTGTCAGAGTGCAATGATTTACCAAACTCTGGGGTGTACAGACTCGAAGAGAACAATGGCTGCTCATTGGACTGCTGCAACCCAATACTCAGGTAATTAAATATTACAAACTAATAAAAATAATACAAATATTTTATTGTCATTGCACAAGTGCACCATAATTAAGAACGTCTTGTCTGATCAGTGTAAAGTAGTCATCAGTCTGTAAGTCAGTATGTATGATACTAGTGGCCCAAGGAGAAAAGCAGTTTTTAGGTCCATTAGTCTGGCTTCTCAGATTCCTCTATCTTTTCCTGTGGGCAAACAAACTGAATAAGCATCAATAAATAACAAACAAGTCTGATTGGTATTATTTGCAATGAGTTAGCCCAAAGGATTTAATTATGCACATACCTTTATGTTATAGACAAACTCTCAGAATCATCTAAATGTAACTGACTTGCATGTGTACTGTATGTAAACTGAAACTAGTTCAATGGATGTCTGCCATACTTCACCACACCTAAACCGAGCTTTGCATACCTACAAAATAACTTCCTTCATTTATTTTTCTTTCTAGGTTCATGAGACGAGAAGACTCATTAACATCTGAAGCATAGCTGGCTTTTGTTTTTTTTGCACACGTCTCTGCCAAGTATTTTCTGTGGTAGCAAGATGATTACTGACATAAGATTGTTGTCAAGCACTGTATTATTATTATTATTATTATTATTATGTACTTTTTTCTTTCTGTCAGTACAGTAAATTATCATACGGTTGTCTCAAATGCCTTTCCGGTTTCATTTATATTGGCTTGGGACTGGCACAACTCATACCCAGGTTTGTGACTCTTTGTGTTAGATTGTATAGTTATGATGCACTGATATCTGTTTATAGAATGCACATCACTCTATTTTTACTTTAAAACACTGTATGTAATTAAATAAAAGAAATGTAAACAAAATTCAATTTTATTTCTCCAGAGTGAGAAGTAAAGCAATATAAAGCTATAATATTTTTGTTTTCACCAATTGCTCTGTAAAATCTTACAATAAAAAATCCCACTCATTTTTAAAAGGCTTTTTTTTACAAATACTATTAAACTTCACTTTGTCACACATTACCAGTAAGTCACAAAATACTGTACAGGGACTTTTACATCTCCACTGACTGTCAACATGAGATCTTTGAGTCAGATCATTCCAACCCAAATTCAGCCTTTGTCTGCTCCATTCTGATCATGTCAGGACCTCTTAGACAATCTTCCAGTATTTAGTCTCGTGAAGTGACTATTATAAAGCCTCTTTAGTTTGGCTCATGACACAGTATATCTCCAAGCTTCACATTCCACCCATAGTCTGAGTGACTTGCTTTTGGGAGTAGGCAGATGTTTCTCATTAGGTTGCCAGCTTGAAGAACCACAGCTAGAAAAAAGTCACAATGTAAACTTGTAAAAATCAGCTTAAAACCTTTAAAAATGAAGTCTGTCCCATGACTTCACTAGTCTTGAGGAGTCTAGTAGTGTCCAGTACATAAAGGCAGAAATCCAGGCTTGCACAGGTCACCCAGTTAGTTGTGTGACCATATGGGGTGAAGATGCAGCTCTAAGTGGTCAGTCTGGTTTAGGCTGAGTGACAGCAGGGGGCAGCATAACACGCTGCTCTTCCATCCGCTTTGACTGAGATCTCATAATGAAACTAAAGAAGTCCTCATCAGGTATAGTAGGTCCCTTTGCCGAAGAAGATGGAGCAGCACACCTCTGGTCATTTAGTCTGGACCCCTAAACACACATGTATTTATGTCAGTGATGTTAAATACATGGCAAACTGGACATTTTAAGTCACACACAAACAGTACTAGTGCACAAATGTTTTAGAAAAGTTGTCCTCTTAGAATTATATCTGACATTTTTGGTGAAACACAAGTTTTGTTTTGTTGAGTTGTATTTATTTTTGAGCTTTTTATAGCAATGTAAAAGTTCTATCTGTAATATGAAGCCTTGACTTTTTAAAGTGGATTTACTCAAAAGTAGTCGGAACACAGATATAATCTTATAACTCTAAGGGGACAAAGTGTAAAGTGAAAAACATTCAATTTACAGATTATAATCTGTGAAATTAAATAAACCTCAGATTTTGCACACAACGAGCCTGTCAGAAATGCCCAGTTCTATAAGTCACAGAACACTCCTTCTCACCTGGCACTTGACTAGTATGTCAAAGAAGACGTCGTCACTTTCGGGTTTATCAGCAGTGGCCTCGAGCTGATCGTAGAGGGAGGGTGTGTGAGCAGGATCGGGTTTGGAGTTGGGGGCTGGTGGCAAGGAACAAGGTTTGGTGAGAATTTGGTTTCTTTTACACTACAACAATATCTGCGTCTATAGTTACCTTGTGTAGGGGCAGGACCTGATGAGGTGTCCGGTGTATGAAGCGGGTTGGAGGTGCTGAGTCGCAAGCCAGGAAAATGGCTCAGGCTGACTCGCTGGTCGTCCAGTCGACGGTCCTGGGAGCTGGCCAGCAGCTCCAGGAAATGACCAGGATCCTGCGAGGGTGCCTCTCTTTCCAAAATAGCTGAAATGTTACAGGTGGGATAATATTTTCAAATGGTTAAAAAAAACTTAAATTACAGCACACAGGAATAACATTATGACCACTGATAGGTGAGGGTAATCAAACACATTTTAACACCATTATGGCACCTGGAACATGCCACAATATTAGACAAATATTGATATGGTGCATAAACAACAAAATTTGAGGGCATGGGAATAATCACAACAATGATAGGAAAACTGTATTCACATCATCAACCCTGAGATCAACAACCTTTGAACACTGTTGCTATAATCACTAAGTATGCTTTCCAAGCATCATATGGTGTGAACACAGACCAAACACAAGGGGGAGCACTCACATTTATTTTCAGCTACAGGTGGGGTGGACAGGGGGGAGAAGGACTGGGCGGGGAGAGGGCTCGGAGTGTCCAGAAGAGAGCACCTTTGGTCATCCATCCTGTTGCCCTGGAAACGATAGAGGAGGTCGAAAAAACCGTCTTCCCCAATCGTGTCCCGGGATCCCTGCTGCAGGTTTGAAATATTGATGACAAAGTCAAAATGAGATGAAAAGGAAATAAAAAACAAAAAACAAAATCAGAACATGATCTACTTTAGCATAGCCCAAACACACAAGTAATTGTATAATCTAATGTCATACCTTCGATGCCACTGGTGTGTCCAGCTCAGTAGGTGATTGTTCAGCTGTTATTTCAGGCTGACCTTTAGTAGGCGATTTGCTGTTTTTCTGCTTTTTGCTTGTTAACCGATGAAAGAGGAAGAGCTTTGTAGATGCCTTTATTGTGTTTGTTTTTGAGGACTTAGGAAAAACATCTTCATCCTGTTAATTCAGTTAAAGAAACAGTGGTAGTCAGACAGGAGATCTTTTCTCTAAGCCAATAAAACGTTATACAGTGTAGAGAATTAAAATCATGAGTCAAAAAAACCTACTGAATGAACAGATGTATCCTCATTTATTGTTTTATCAGCACTCTGACTGGAGTCCAAGTTTTCTGTGCTTCCTTTACTCTTGGTTGGACTCTTCACAACTTAAAATATAAAACAAGGACAAACTATAAACATGACACAAAATAATATAAAAAGCATTACATAAGAAAGTGTGAAAAACACGTACCTGGGATGTTTGTGTAATCTGGATAAAGTGGAGGTAGACCAGAGCTATTTGTGTTAGTGTTATGGTAGATGTTTAATCTGTTGTTGGATTTGGACTTCAGGCCCACAACCAGCCGGAGGTCAGACAAGTTCATCCTGGCAGTCACCTCACTGCTTTTGTCTCCAGTCTGCAAAAAAGGTAATGTTAAGGTCATTATACATTCAGTAAAAAAAAGTGACAGACATATACCAAGGATACACTCAACAACTGGGGTGAGTCTTTTTTAAGTTAATGCTCACCTATTCATACACTATTATTGAATCCCATCACTTAACAACCCACCCATTTCTTGTAGATTTGTGGACATGTACATTATTTACGCAATTCATTTTTTTTATTATATTAGTGTCTTTTTCGTGTGCCACTGATATACTGTGACCAAGAAATTTCCCTTGTGGGCAGTTTGACCAAGAAACAGTGTATGAGTTTGTATTTGCTATTCTGCTTGTGTCCATTAGATGGAGCAGTTGCCTCATTCAAGTTTATGTTTGTACTTGAAATCGAAGGTAAATAGTAAATAACCTCTTTGGCAATTTCCAAATGCTTCTCAGCAAAGGACATGGCTTGTTCATGATTCCCCAGGGCAGTGTGGGCATTTCCTAGACTCCAATAAGCTCTTCCTTCACCGACTCTGAAGTCAAACAGACAGACAGTTTGAAACAGGCTGAGCAACTTCAGTTATTATTATGCAAGAAGTAGTAGTATCACACATGGAATGTTTTACCATGAGAAGCAAAAACCAGTTTGTGGTGAGAATAAGTACCAACAGAAATGAGACATTGATGGCTGTGTAGAGCTGTGTGACAGGATTTGTCATAGTTATAGTATAATGTTATAACAGTATAATGTTATAACAGTATAATGATATAACAGTATAATGTTATAACAGTATAATGTTATAACAGTATA
>JAVQKC010013027.1:0-13133 GCA_036025475.1 Philypnodon macrostomus
AGAGGGATCCACTCCAGGACAGACAGGCTATAGATGTGATAGAGGGATCCACTCCAGGACAGACAGACTATAGATGTGATAGAGGGATCCACTCCAGGACAGACAGACTATAGATGTGATAGAGGGCTCCACTCCAGGACAGACAGGCTATAGATGTGATAGAGGGATCCACTCCAGGACAGACAGACTATAGATGTGATAGACGGATCCACTCCAGGACACACAGACTATAGATGTGATAGAGGGATCCACTCCAGGACAGACAGGCTATAGAGGTGATAGAGGGATCCACTCCAGGACAGACAGGCTGTAGATGTGATAGAGGGATCTAATCCCAGTACAGGAGTTGATGCCTGAGTCTGGAGAAGGTCAGATGTGGTCCTGTGAATATTTACTTTAAATGTGTTTGTGTCGGATCAAATTCAGTTTCATGAATTTAACCAAAGACCTGACACCGATATAAAAGCAACATGAGCCACAGAAAGACCAGATAGAACCAGGTCTAAACTCAGAGGACCAAACAGAACCATGGAGCGAGGTATGTTGGTCCATTTACAATAAGGTTTGTACAGAGGAGGGACAGTGAATATATGGGACGTGTACAGAGGAGGGACAGTGGATATATGGGACGTGTACAGAGGAGGGACAGTGGATATATGGGACGTGTACAGAGGAGGACAGTGAATATATGTATTTATTTATTTTGATTCCATCTCTCATCCGGGGCTGCTCGGTTTAACTCATGCCCGACGCGGCGGCCTGTGATTGGGCAGACAGTGCTGACGTGGCGCTTTGGAGGCTCCATAACCGCAGCGGTACTTCCTTATATCCTTTCGCGGCTTCAGGCGCCTGTCCTCGGCCACGCTCTCTGTGTTTGGCCTGTGGATGGTGGTACGGTTCAGCGGACTGCTAAAACTGCTCAGGCGGAGGATGAAGTGTGTTCTGGCGCTAGCCCTGCTCGGAGGAGCACTGGTCTTCCTCCTGCTCCCGGGGGCCTCACGGGCCGAAGACAAGATGAAGGGCCCCAAAGTTACAGCGAAGGTACGGATTAGAGTTCGGTCTAAACGTAGTTCTCCACAGTTCTCCACAGTTCTCCACAGGTCTCACTGTGAGTCACTGTGAGTCACTGTAGCCCTTACTGCGCAGGGAAATGCCCGGCCGTAGTGTGTCTCATGAACCCAAACAAAGGCAGGGACATCGCTTTAGCTTAGACCCGGCTCACGTAGGCTCCCGGGGCCACATCACGGTTTAACGGCAATGGGTTCGTGATCCCGGGTCCAGTGATCCCGGGTTTCGCGAGCGGAGACTGTGCTGCAGAAGACTATTCAATTCAATTTTATTTGTATAGCCCTATATCACAACACGGTTGCCTCAGAGGGCTTCACAAAAAGAGATGCATGTAAACAATAAACAATAGACAGGGTCATTGCAAACAGATAATAAAAAACAGGACTGTCCCAGGACATCCCCTGTCCTTAGACCCTTAGACCATGTCTGATTGGCCACTTCAGCTTCAGAAGTGCTGATTGCTCAGAGCCAGTTTTTAATCCAACATTGACTATACCAATTTTATGGTTCCTGTAGATAAAAAAGGTGCTGTTGTGAGTAGAAATGTGGGACATGGCCTCAATTTGTGGGAGGCTGAACTTTTTTGTATTAAAAATTCTATACAATCAAACAGTGAGACATCTGATCACACCCATCAAGTATGTTCCCTTTTAAATATTTACTACACAAAACAAAAACAGTTAGTTGTGTCTTTGCTAATCTGAAAACAAGAGTAAAGCTCAATCCTGAAGTGTGTGTGTTTGTTTACTTTGTGTCCTTTTGGAGCCTCCAGGTGTGTTACTGATTAAAACTGATGGGACTGGGCCATCCTGGCTACTCGGTTGGCATAACACAACATCCTATTTGAAAATACAGGACAAACAAAGTCAAACATCTCCTGGTGAAACCATTGTGTAGAACAAAGTAATGTCAGTTCACCTTCATCACCACCACAGGCAGTCGCAGCTGATGATAACCACTCTGCCATTGTGCACTCATGTCACAAATATTTTACAGTGTTTGTTTTCTTCGTCATGTCACTCACAATCTCCACTTGTTCTAAACTCAACAAATAGTGTGACAATAGCCCAGATTTTGTGGGACAAATAGCATGTTTAAATGGGACAATGTGGGACACGGTACTTCTGCATGTCTATTTGTCTATGCGGCAGTGGCGCAGTGGGGTAGGCGCTCGCCCCTCGACCAGAGGGTTGGTGGTTCGAGCCCCCGTCTGAGCGCACACTGTCGTTGTGTCCCTGGGCAAGACACTTAACCCACATTGCCTATGAATGAATGTAGTTGTGTGATTGGTGTTCGGTGGTGGTCGGAGGGGCCGTAGGCGCAAAGTGGCAGCCACGCTTCCGTCAGTGTGCCCCAGGGCAGCTGTGGCTACATAAGTAGCTTACCATCATCAGGTGTGACCGTGGAGTGAATGAATAATACAAAAAAAACCAATTATTATGTAAAGCACTTTGGGTGTCTTGAAAAGCGCTATATAAATGGAAGTTATTATTATTAATATTAAATCTCAATGAGATTTCTAGAGAGCCCTGAGAACCACTGAGAGAACCACCATTATGCCCTGTAACTCATGAGTGTCACCCACACCGTTGTCATGCTCAGATCAAAGCTCATGCATTTAATGTCGGCTGTGGTGAATTCATTTGTTACTCTGGAGTCAGTCAGCAGCTTCTCCAAACTCCAACACAGTTCTATTCCTCAAGCTGAGATCATGTTAGATATATTCTGGCTCGGAGCGCTGATGGTCCTTGCCGGGCTCGGTTCGGTGCGGGCCTACCCCAGTGGAGCGCCTACGGGTGCCTGTGAAGACATGATGCCCAGACACATGGGGGTATCACCTCAGACCTCTCCAGCGCCCTACACCGTGGTCACCAACAGCAGGATGTTCAAACCAGGAAGTCCCATAACAGGTAAGAACTAAACCGGGTCTAAAGAAGGTCTTAACCATGACCAAACCTCCGATCAAGAAACATCTAAACCAAAAAATGTATCCTTTCAAAATGTTACAGCCACAGTGTATTTGAGAAGATGATGATTTGAAAGTAGGAATTTGTGGTTTTGATCTTCTGAGGCACAATCTCTCTCCGTGTGCATGCCCTCCTTGTGTTTCAGTGGGTTCTTTCCAGCTTCTTCTTTTTGGAGTGGAGGTATATGTCTATCCTAACTGACCATTGTCCAGAGTCTATGGTCAAATATATACATTAAGAAGTTGTGGATTAAACAGAGAATAATAAAGTCATATACCATTAATTAATTAAGTAACACTTCATAATAAAGGTCTTAAAAACACACATTTCTACAGGAGAAAAACACTTACACAAACGTTAATAGTTAATTGTCTATTTTGTTAAGTGTTTATTAACTGAAAGTATGTATTGTTGACGGTGACCTCTGATGTTGTGACCTCTGTAGTGACCATCGTTGGACCAGAGTACAGGGGGGTGCTCCTGGAGGCTCGAGCTGAGGGCAGTACCAGTGCTCTGGGGACCTGGCAGCTTCCTCCACCGGACACACGCTTCTTACAGGTCAGACAATCTACCTCGGTATCATCATATTACATAAATACATTCAACCCACTTTGTCTGGGTTTCATGAATAGAAGAAAATCATTTAAAGGGGCCCTATCATACTTCCTGAAATGTATTTAAAACATAGACAGTTTGATTTTGTTCCTGGATGTTGAGTTTTTATTTGATCACATAGAACATATAGTGAAATTAATGTTTTTAATCTGTGCTTGTTTAGCAGAGAGAACAGCTCCCATGCAAGATGTTTTTAACTGATATGGCATTTTTGAAGTTCAAGATTCAGGATTTAAAGTGTTTATTGTCATGTTTCCCTGCACAATGAAATTCTTACTTTGCTGCCCGGAATAAAATAGTAGAAAATAAATATCAGCATGCATAAGTGTGAAAATAGAAAAGTTAAATGTTAAATGTTAAAGACTATGTACATATATGTGCTGCATTAGCTGTTATGTCAGCAGTAAACAGTGGTTGTGAAGGTGCAGGTAAAACATTCAATCAGTTACATGCAACTGTATCTAAACCGGTTACTCCTCAGGTACAGTATAAATATTCATGTGCAGTTTTCTATGATTTCAAAATGTTGACCAAAAAAAGCATAGTATGGACCCTTTAATATCTTTATTGATTTATTATATTTCCTGTTGCTAAATTAGCGTCAAATGGCTAAGCTACACAATATATATATATATATATGGCATTTTGGGTAAATTTGAGATGTAAAATGAGGAGCTCTTTTATTGCCATTATATCAGTTGAGAAAAATCCCTACCATTCTTCAGCTTCTCAGTCAAAATGAGATTATTGTATTTGAATGTTTTTAATTTTGTGACCAACAAACATTTTGAAGCATGTCACATCAGGACCCACCCACCCACACTTTCCCAAAACCTGCCGGGTCCCCACCAAAGTATAAAATAAAGATAAATAATATATATATAAAAAAGTGATGATTTTCTCTCGTTTTGGTCTCTCTATCCACAGTGCTCAGGAAACCCCCAAGGCGCTGTGACCCACTCCAACACCAACATCAAGGGCAACTCCACCGCCTACAGCTGGGTCTCCTCACAGACTACAGGATCTGTCTACTTCCTGTAAGCTACACCGTCCTTTCAAACCCGTTCAGTTGTTTGGCGTGAGAACACTTCCTGACATGTGGTCTGCCGTTTCTCAGGGCGACCGTGGCGCAGCAGCGGACCGTCTACTGGCTCAACGTGCGGTCAGGCACACTCACACAAGGTACACAAGGTACACAAGGTACACAAGGTACACAAAACAACACAAATGTACTCACCAAATACAATCGACTTCAATGGGAAATCTATTTTTGGTCAAAGTGCAACAGTGACCGTGGGGCATTGCATAAAAAATGTGATTGTTCCGGACAACAAGACAGGACTTATAACCTCCTGCTGCCTTCGGGTCAAATTGACCCGATTGGAACTTTTACAAAGAGAAAAATAGTATATATTTTTGGCCATGAAATTTACTGGCTTTAGCTTATTTTGTGTGACGAACCAGTAAAAATATATTTGTGTGAGCCCCACCACGTTGAGCATCTTAAGGTCAATTTGACTGAATTTGGATTTATAACGCAAAATATTTTACTGACTATTACTGAATGTTTCTCAAGCTGTAGTAGAGGGACCACTGGTGGGTTCTTAAGTAATATATCTGAAGTATTATGCCATTTAGGACTAAAAATGAACTTAGACCTGGTTTAGACCTGGTTTAGACCTGGTTTAGACCTGGTTTGGACTTGGTTTAGTCCTGGCATAGTCCTGGTTTAGACCTGGTTTAGTCTTGGTTTAGTCCTGGTTTAGTCTTGGTTTAGTCCTGGCATAGTCCTGGTTTAGACCTGGTTTAGTCTTGGTTTAGTCCTGGTTTAGTCCTGGCATAGTCCTGGTTTAGACCTGGTTTGGACCTGGTTTAGACCTGGTTTAGACCTGGTTTAGACCTGGTTTAGTCTTGGTTTAGTCCTGGTTTAGTCCTGGTTTAGTCCTGGCATAGTCCTGGTTTAGACCTGGTTTGGACCTGGTTTAGACCTGGCATAGTCCTGGTTTAGTCCTGGTTTAGACCTGGTATAGTCCTGGTTTAGTCCTGGTTTAGTCCTGTTTAGTCCTGGGTTAGTCCTGGCTTAGTCCTGGTTTAGTCCTGGCATAGTCCTGGTTTAGTCCTGGCTTAGTCCTGGTTTAGTCCTGGCTTAGTCCTGGTTTAGTCCTGGTTTAGTTCTGGTTTAGTCCTGGGTTAGTCCTGGTTTAGTCCTGGTTTAGTCCTGGCTTAGTCTTGGTTTAGTCCTGGTTTAGTCCTGGTTTAGTTCTGGTTCAGTACTGGTTTAGACCTGGGTTAGTCCTGGTTTAGTCCTGGTTTAGTCCTGGTTTAGTCTTGGTTTAGTCCTGGTTTAGTCCTGGTTTAGACCTGGTTTAGACATGGTTTAGTCTTGGTTTAGTCCTGGTTTAGACCTGGTTTAGACCTGGTTTAGTCCTGGTTTAGTCCTGGTTTAGACCTGGTTTAGTCTTGGTTTAGTCCTGGTTTAGACCTGGGTTAGTCCTGGTTTAGTCCTGGTTTAGTCCTGGTTTAGACCTGGTTTAGACCTGGTTTAGTTCTGGTTTAGTCCTGGTTTAGACCTGGTTTAGACCTGGTTTAGACCTGGCTTAGTCCTGGTTTAGACCTGGTTTAGTCTTGGTTTAGTCCTGGTTTAGTCCCGGATTGCCAGTAGTGAATGGTTCATATCGAGTTGCCCTGAGTTTCCGAGTAGGAATTCCCACATCAAGGGCCGTACAGTGGATTTTTAACAATTCCGAAAGCCTGAACACACCATAAATACTTCCCTGTTCAGGGACGTCCTTTTATCTTCTGTATGTTCCCCAGGTCCTGCAGCTGATCTGGGGCTGGACTCAACATCTGGATCAGAAATGACTCCAGGAAGTAATCTGATCCCAGCTCTGATCAGCTCCCTCATCTTCATACTGCTGCTATAACTAATGGCGCATTGTGAGATAGTCCCACCTGCAATAAACTGAACTAATGAATTATGGTTCTGTGTTTCTCTGTGCACCCTCTTTTTTAGGGGGGTTCCTGTGTGTGGGGCCTGTCCCAAGACATGGATGGATTGGATAACTGGTAAGGCTAAATTATAAGTGAATGAAAGTAAGAATTAATAGTTTTGTCTCTGGTACAGCTCTGCGACTAACCCCCTCTGAGGCCCATAGTTGCAAAGTTAGTCTCCAGCCACTTGCAACGAATTAAAGGGCCACTGTGCAACTTTTACCTTAGTTGAACAGAGTCAATGTGATGTGAAAGTGAGTTGTTGTGGGGTGAATGAAGCTTCCTATGAAAAATCCTGAAGAAAAATAAGAGAGCTCTGGTTTCCCTGTGTTGGATCAGGTCACAAGAATGGAAAAATCTCCAAGAAATAAAAAAAATGGCAAATAGATGTTTTTGTGTTTTAACTTTATTGTGGGCCGCTGCGGTGGTGCAGTGGGTAGATGCTCGCCCTCCAACCGGAGGGTCGGTGGTTCGAGTCCCCTCCCGTGGACCCACCTCCCACGGGAGGTACCATAAAGGGCTGGTGCAATGTGGATCGGGCGGTGGTCGAAGGCGGTCCCTGCTTAGACTGCTGCCTCTTCTATAGCCCTGTACATTTTAATGGGAGATGGGGGAAGGGAAATAATCTGCAGATGTTGTGTGAGGTTGGACAGATAAAGTGGAGTAATGGTCACTAATAAAAATGACCAGATTCAACATTTGTGGATTTCTTATAAAAATCCCATATAGGTAATACAGAATTCTGGCCCCTGCCCCCCATCTGAGGGTATGACATCATCACATTCTAGAACCTGAAACCCAGCGATGAAGTATACATTATTTCACTGTTAGCCTCCATACAGCTTTGATAATCCTTATTTAAGCACATTTTAAGGGCATCCTAACACATGTTATGTACGAATGTGTTTGTGTAAATGTTGTGGTGCTCATAGAAGCAGTTTCTCCACATGGATGACCTTTCCTAGTACTGTTAACTGAATATACCAGTACTTTTACTAGTACTGTTAACTGAATATACCAGTACTATTCCTAGTACTGTTAACTGAATAACTTGATTGATGTTGGTTTTATTATGTATCCCCCCCCCCCCACCCCCCCCCTCCCTCTGTCTGTTTTTCTGTTGATAACATCATATTTCTGTGAGATTATATTGGCCAGTGTGGTGGGAATCTGTAAATCTCCTCTAATCCACATCACTATTGATAATTAAACACATCAGGTTAATGGCAATTTAATAGAAACACCAGGACACAGTGCACTCTGTTGACGACCACAGTGAAGAAAGTCAAGAATACAGAGGTTCAGTCATGGTTTAGATCTGGTTCAGTCCTGGTTTAGACCTGGTTCAGTCATGGTTTAGACCTGGTTCAGTCCTGGTTTAGACCTGGTTCAGTCCTGGTTTAGACCTGGTTCAGTCCTGGTTTAGACCTGGTTCAGTCCTGGTTCAGACCTGGTTCAGTCATGGTTTAGACCTGGTTCAGTCTATGTTTTGAATTGATTGTGACCTGGTTTAATCCTAATCCTGGTTTAACCCTGGTTTAGTCCTGATAAAGTGGACCTACATTAGTCAATGATTTATCCTCCAGTTTGTCATGGTTTAGCTTTGGTTTGTACGTAGTTTAGTCCTATTTCTGATTCAGCATTGGGTAAATCTGTTTAGCTTTTTGATAAGTCCTGGTTTAGTTCTGGTTTAGTCCTGGTTTAGTCCTGGTGTTCTGATTTAAGGTCATTTTATTTCAACAAAATGGTATTAGTTGGAGTCCATGTTTTCTTATGTGGTACTTGGTTTAAATAAGAATTAAAACTAACTAACTAACTTATTTATTTATTTTGTTCATGTTATGTCATATCACAACATCAAAAATACGTATTTCTATGTGTACAAAAAAATCTTGTGTTACTGGTAATTTTTTATACAAATCAAAAGTCAACTAATTTATGAAGTAACTAACGAATGCACATGCCATATACACGTAACATAATATGCACTTAAACCGTTTGAGTAAATATAATTCAATGATTTGGTGCAATCAATTTCCCCATTTAATCTGAGTTGACACTGTAAAAATGTAAATTAACCTTACTTTAAAAAATGGATGAAACCAATAGCCTTAAAAATAGTAATTAATGCTAACTGAAAATTCTGACGTTATCAACTAATATTATAGTTCAGTTATTTGATTCATTTGAGATGCACTTTTTCGTGCATTTTATACGGTGGCCCTGAAGGGCAAAACACATTTCACCAACTTCAGAAGCGATTTTTGAGTGTGTGCTTCTGAAATTGTGAGCAAAAAAAATAAGAAATAATAATAAAATAATATAATTATTTTTATATAAACATTACAGTTTGGCATTTGTTAATTAAAACACACATCAGATAAATGTAAAAGCCCATTAAGCACACATCTGAAATAATTTATCACCTAACGTAGTGTTTTTGAAGTATTTTTAAAACTTCCAATTCCAATTTGACAGTTTCTCTATTTTCCCTGGGCATGTATAGTAGGGTTATCATCCACCAGCTCTGACCTCCTTCCTCCATACATAGCCTCTGTAACCCAGATTCTCAGAACTCCGGCACGGACATAAGCAGGCTTAGAGTTAGACCATATTTGATAAATCAGTGATTAAAGATGTCTATATAGAGTACACAGAGCCTGCATCGGTCTGCTACAGCTCTGAGCAGGTACAGATTATGGTTACATCACAGCCATAAGTCACATAAGGCTTATGGTCAGACATATTTAGGAGTTGAGAACAACTCATAATTTAACAAAGAATATTTTTTTGTATTGAATTGAATATGTGATTTTGTCTTCTATATGTGTTTGAATTAGCCTGCCCAGCCGTGACTATTCAGTGATGCTATTGTGGTCTCTCGTTGATTGCATTCAATTTCAAGGGCAGAGATAGTAATCTGATCAGAAATGCTAAAAATCCACACGCAGCCTGTTGATAACAAGGAAGTCACATTAGCAAAGTTTAGTATACCAGGCTAGATTTGAATAGGATCTGTGAAAAACAAGACCCTATCAAAACCCCCACTGCCCAGCCTACACTTGCCAATGACGCAGAGAGAGGCACAGATTGAGTGTCCTTGTAGTCCAATAGTTCATGGCCTGGGAAATATTGATTTAATGGCTGCTCATAATACTGAAAAAACTGGTAACAATTGAATCAATGTGTGTTATTTCCAGGGTTAACATTGGCCTGACCCATAAGCATAATGAGAGTTTTAATAATGTTTTATGCAGGGTTCAAACAGTGAACATGAGCCATTCATTCAACCATTATCACTATTTGCTTCTATATCATGGGCAGCACTCAGATGTCCCTCTCCCCAGACACTTTCTCTAGCTCCCCAAGCTGTGACTTTCAGAATTATTTCAGATGCGTCGTATGTATGTGTTGAATCAAGGCTCGATGATTTCCCACTACTGCTGAAACATTACTGACAATGGTGGCAGAACAGAGAACTGATCTAACTGATGCGTTCACATGACTCTAATAGTATTCTATCTGCTGTGTTCCACATTGTATTGATGTCTGGCTTATGTCAAGGCACAAAGGTTAAAGTGCCACTCAATAATAATTGGTCTGTTTCCACACCACACCACAGACCAGTCCAGTCCAGTCCAGTCCAGTCCAGCTTCATGGTTTCACCTCATACAACCAGCTCATTTAACTCACTCATGAAACCACTACTACTACACTACACTACTCACACTCAAAGGATTTTATGTCTCCCCACATTTACTAGGATTGTTGTATCAATGTACCATTCAGCCCACTTCCACCTGCTTTTTTAATCTGCTCTCTGTCAAAAACCGCTCTGAACTCACAAAGGTCACCCATACTGCAGCTAATCTAATAGGGCTCCCCACACCTCACCTCACTGAGCTAAACAACAAGGCCATACCTCACATTGCACAGTCCGTAGAACAGGACTCCACTCAACGAACACCTCTGCCCTCAGGAGGGGCAGGGAGGTACGGGGCGCTGAGGTGCAGGAGGTACGGGGCGATGAGGTGCAGGAGGTACGGGGCGCTGAGGTCCAGGAGGTGCAGGAGGTATGGGGCGTTGAGGTGCAGGAGGTACGGGGTGATGAGGTGCAGGAGGTACGGGGCACTGAGTTGCAGGAGGTACGGAGCGCTGAGGTGGAGGAGGTACGGGGCGCTGAGTTGCAGGAGGTACAGGGCGCTGAGGTGCAGGAGGTACGGGACAATGAGGTGCAGGAGGTACGGGGCAATGAGGTGCAGGAGGGCCCGTTTTGGAAGAAGCCTGAGCCCCGCTGAGTGCACTTGTGTAGGGTTTATTGTGTTGTCCTGTATGTGTTGTGAAGTCTAGGTCTAAGAAATAAAGATATTCTGAAAGGCATGTGGTACTTTTTTCTTTCAAGTCAAAGGGGGATGGGTTTAAAATGTGCTGTGAATGGAATCTTGGTTTTAATAAAGAAGTCTGCATGTTCTCTCTGTTTTACAGTTATGTCAGTAATCTAAAGTAAACTTCATTTTCTTCATTAAATGTACGTAATTGACCTAAAACGACATCTTCATTGAGTTTCACACTTTTTCTCTGTTTTTCTGAATTCAGCGCCTATATTCTTACTGTATAATGAGTGTCGGGTTGGTCTTTACATAACTGTCAGGACGGTTGGTTAGGGCGGCCACCGCTCCTGCTAAGATAATAGAAGCCAGCTACCAAAACACAGACTGCAATTAGGCAGTGTCTTCAACAACAGGACCACCACTAGTCCACGAGGTCAAGTGCACATGTAGCTCCTGGTCTGTTTGAAGAAAATTTCCTGCCCACTCCTGAACACTCCAGTTCACACAAATGGTCAGCAGGCCATGACTTTACAGCTCAGCTAGGCCTATCTAGACTGATTCTAATCTTGGAATTTGGTTTGATCATGCAATTTCTTCTAAAGGAAACTGGACATTGTTGGGATCAAACTATTTTATATTCTGTCATTCAGGAACTGGCTGTGGATGCACATTAGGGATTTTCTGCAAAAAGTTTTTTGCCATTTTGGGACATCTAATTTGAGTTTTTGTTAGAATTTGAACTTTTCTCTGTAATCAAGACACTTATATGTTTAGCATGGTTGGTTTTGGAACTATTGACATAACCAGAAGTTCTGGTTCAGGTTCTTCTCGGATTAGGAAGAGTTTTGAAACAAATGAACTTGGGTCGGGTACTAACCCTAGCCCTAACCCTTGGTGGTACTTGGGCTTATTCTGGTGGTATTCTGGGGTCTTCTCCAGTTCAACACTCTGGGAGCTTAACATGTCACCACACTGAATGTACAACAGTATTGTATAGAAGTGTCAAATCCACAGACCATGACAGGTCATGACAGATGCTAACCAGGCGTTCACTACATCACCCGAGCAGCTGCCAAACACATTAGATTAGAATAAAATCTATGATGTAATCTTTACATCATAGAAAAGGTCATAGATATATTTTTTCTCCTAGTTGGTTGGTCAAAAATAAGCGTCATGTTTAAGTATATTTCAGTATATTTTCTATTTTATGTTTAAGCCTACTTGTTAGAATGTTTGCCCTAAGTACCGCAGCAGTTTCCGAATGAAGTGGACCGGTTCACTCATATGGCAGTAAGACCTTTCTGATTCTGATTCATATTGGTTGTAAAAACAGAACTTTGTGACAGTAATCTCATCACACATCTACTCAGGGGAGCCTCTTCATGTCGATATAATGTGTGTTCTTGTGGGCGCCACATCAAACACTGATTCACATGCATGCACACAGCCCAGATTAGGACTAGCCTAGAAGCACCAACATTCTTCCCCCTTCAGCAAAATCTAGCACCATAAAAAGTCATATGCTGCAGATGTGGCTTGTCGGCTCTCTCGACCTTTGACCCGTGTGCATACAGCAAACAGGAAAATCATGACCGATATGACTATGGGGTTATGTACAGTTCAGTAGATCAGGTAAGTAAGGTCACAAAATGGCTGCATGTGGTGTCCATAAGGCTCTCATGGCATTTACAGTGGGAGAAGAGATCAGTTATCTATTATTTACCAAAAATGTTTGCAAGCTGTGCCGTTACTATTATTATTATTATTAAAAATAATAATACTAATAATAAATAAATAAATAAAAAGCACACATACAAAGAAAAGCCCTGTGTTGAAACCTTATGTCTCTGGTAGAGACATGGATAACCTGAAAGCCACCGGAAGAAAGACCCAAAATACAAATAAATAAATAATAATAATAATAATAATGGGTTAGATCTGATCCTGGATTAGAGCTGATCCTGGGTTAGAGCTGATCCTGAGTTAGTCCTGATCCTGGATTAGAGCTGATCCTGGGTTAGATCTGATCCTGGGTTAGAGCTAATCCTGAGTTAGTCCTGATCCTGGGTTAGAGCTGATCCTGAGTTAGTCCTGATCCTGGGTTAGAGCTGATCCTGGGTTATACCTGATCCTGGAGTATAGCTGATCCTGGGTTAGA
>JAVQKC010013038.1:0-11655 GCA_036025475.1 Philypnodon macrostomus
AATCACTGTACCAAGTTTCATTGCTCTCTGCCAAAGTAAGTGTGTCCAGGGTCCCATAGGGGTCATAAACATGGGGGCGCTATAGAGGCATTCTTTATTTGACCTCTGTAATTTGCTCATGTACATTAAATATACAATTGCCAGGGTTCAAATATGATAAAGTACAGTACTTTACAAATGGTGGGTCAGAAAGATCCAAGTGGCTTATTGCCACTTAAAACATTATTGAACACTGGTCAATAGTTAATAGTCACTGGGCCCCACTGTATTCCAAATATGCTGTTTTAAATTGAAATAATTCTAAATGATCAGTCTCTCAACAAATTCATCATATAAATGAATTCATTCAATATGTGGATAAGCTAGAAAACAGCACACCCAATGTTGTATAGGCCCTAAAATATTTTCACAAAACAAGAGCAATTGAAAGATATCAAAGTCTACAGTCTACAATCATCATTTCATTTTACAATGCTGTGTAATTAGCAGATCCTCATAAAAACCAAGACTGACTAAAACCTCCTCTTGGTCCAGGGCTGTATTTCGTCTGTCCACATGTCAGTGCCCCTAGGGAGCCTCCTGAAGCTAATAGCTCCTCACAAGCGGCAGCCAAGGAGAAGGCCCTGTACAAAGGCAAGTGTGAGAGTCATTTACAGCCTCAGGCCAAATCTATGCCCCTCTGTCCCACTTTGTATTTCAGTCCACTCCAAGAGACTCTTGGCTGGGCTCATCAAGGCACAGCCGTAGAGTTAAGTATTTTTCTCCTCGGCATCATGGGAATGCAGGGTTCTTCAGTGTGAGGTAGTAATGTGCGAGATATTATTGGGAATAATGTGGACTTTCTGAAAGAAAGTGAGATGTGGCAAGTATACTTCAGTAATAATAAATAGGTGATGGAGTCTCCCACTGCTCCACTCCAAGGGTGTACCGCCTAAGGCCCATAATTACGTTCCCACTCAGTTTTGTTACCTATATAGACACAAAAACGTGATTGCTTGCATTTAATCTTACATTTCTTGACAAAATAGAACTCGGTAGACAGGAGAGCAGTTCTTAGCTTAAGATAAAATAATGTGGCTCGGGTGTTTTTCAAATTGAGTAGGGATAGTCCATTTAAGGGAATGAGTATCCATGGTTATAAAAAATAACATTAATGCTAAAATTTGTCAATATAATGAATATATTCAATGTAAATCCAAAATGCTGAAACAATAGTTTGAAGTAATAGTAGGGAGTTCTTAGTACCACAGTAAAATTTATAACCAAAATGACATTGTAGCATTAGTATTTTGTATTGGAGAATGCTATACAACAATGATTGATTGAATTGAGACAGGTCTGAGTGTATAATGAAAATCCTCCTTTTCACAAATACATTTTATTCCAGGGCTGTAAAGTCTTCACTGCATAAATTACATTGTGTCGGACAGTTACAGATGAGGACTGACAGACTGACAGCTGCGAGATGTGATTGGTCTTTGAGACTTCGTGACTTAGTGAGAATTAATCAAATCAGACACTACTTTTGACCTGGTATGCACCTGGCTTAGACTGGCCTAGCCATTTAGACCAAGGCTAGAGTTTATTTAGTCCTAGACCTGTTTTCATCTTGGTTTAGTTCTGGTTTAGACCTATTTAGTAGTGGCTTAGTTCCACATTCTACCTAGTTTAGTCCTGGTATCGACCTGGCTCAGTTCCACATTCTACCTAGTTTAGTCCTGGTATCGACCTGGCTTAGTCTTTAGAACTAGTTTAGTCCTGGTTTAGACCTGGGTTAGACTTGGTTAATTTGTGGTTTAGTCCTAATTTAGTCCTGGTTTGTTCCTGGTTTAGAACTTTAGCTTGGTTTAGACTGCAGTTTTGTCATACTTTTGTCTCGTGAGTTTGACTTTTCAAAACTAAATACATTGATTTCATCTAGATTTATCCTAAATATGTCTAATATGTCTGTTTAGTTATCTTTAGATACATACATACATACATACATACATACATACATACATATTAAATACTGTGGTTTTCAACCTCTTTGTTCTCAATGGTGCGTGTGTCTATGGCGTCTTCTTACGTTAGTTTTAATTATATCATCAGTCTGTCTCTAGTTCGCTCTTGTTTTGTCATGACCTGATCCTTAGAAATATATTGTCAATATTTGGTGTGATTCACTCGATGTAAATGAGTTTGCTTGGAGGCTAGCATAACCAGATTAGCATAATCAGAGTGAAATATGAGCTGATAGATTTGCACTTGAGTCGTCCACATAAAGGTTGAATCATACTGGGCATGCTCACAAGCACGTCTTTGTTTTGTTATGATAAATCCTAGGCATTTTTATGTAAATGACAGGTCAATATGTTTTTAATTGCTGTTTATCTTCTATTATTTTATATGAGATCTGTTCAAGCATTGAGTTATTTTCTTTTATTATTATTGTTATTCACACAGTGAAGCGAGCCGTGATTATGTCTCCATTAAGTGGCATCTTCTAATTCAAACAAACCAATACAAATGGTTCTTTTCACAGAGTTGTGACTCATGGCGTATGAGTAACTCAGTAGATGGAGATGATTCGGGGCCCTCTGGCTCCTGTGTTTTATAACTGTTTGAGAGACACATTCTTCAGTGGGTTGTTCTCTAAGGGACATGGAGCTGTATTATTTACAGATCTGTGAGATTCTAAACAGTTTTAGTGAAAGGAAATATCATAATGTCAAAACTAATATGCCAAGTTAGATTGACTGAGAAAAAGAATGGCTTTAGTTTATTTGTGTTTGAACTCAAACTAATGTCTATAGCCCCACAGCCCACAGTGATCTATGGAATATGATCTATGGAATAATCATATAATCTTCTCAGGTTATACAATGTAATATGTGCCAATATGCTACAGAATTGTTTTTGTACTGCCATTAAAAACACTACTGTAGTTGAGTGTAACCTTAATTGTCCTTTAAGTGTGAAAAGGGCTCCTTGTCTTTAGTGATTAAAAGCTGGACATATTAATATAATATCTGTCATTAAGTGAATTATGATGTGTCTATATATGTGCTGAAGGTGAAATGGCTGTATACTGCTCAGTTCATTTTACAGTCATCAGTGATTACTCAACGTCACATCCAACTACTGTATCTCATGTGACGGGCTGTGACCAGAGGAGTCTCAAAGCACTTCACAGTTTTACCAAAACTCAGGAGCCCATCATATCAGTTTAGCAATTAGGATGGCTGACAATACTGGCTAACAACCATTCAAAATGATAATAATAAATAACTTCCGTTTATATATCACTTTTCAAGACACTCAAAGCGCTTTACATAGTTTTTTGTATTATTCATTCACTCCACAGTCACACCTGATGATAGTAAGCTACTTATGTAGCCACAGCTGCCCTGGGGCACACCGACGGAAGCGGTGGCTGCCAGTTTGCGCCTACGGCCCCTCCGACCACCACCGAACACCAATCACACAACCACTTTCATTCATTCAGATAAATAAATATACCCCAGTCCCCATTCACAAAACACATCCAAAAATAAATACCTATGTGAAGTCCCAAATCGTCCAAACAAGCTGATATTTTGTTCTCGAAATACGCTGCCCGCTTAAGCAGATGTTTTTGTCAGCAGTATCCACAGTGGCAGTTTAAGTGTTGATTAGTGGGGCATCCTTATGTCCTATTTGATTTTATAAGTACCTCAATATGGCTCTATTTTTTCCTTGAATCCCAATGAGGCTTAAATCACTTCTTACACATGGTTATGGCACTTGTTATCTCCAGCTTGAGGAAATATCCCTCATAGCGCCAATTCCATAAAATAAGTAGAAAATTAAGCTGTTGGGGATGGCAACATTAATTTTCGAACACAGACATCTACAAAGGGCAGTGCGTCCAAGGCTGACAAAGTTCTTTGCTGCAGGGCTGTGTTATACAGACTCTCTGAAGCATATGTGTAAATAATGTTGTGCAAATGCAATGAATGAATCACTAGCATCGCTCCAGAAATCTCCACAAATCAGATCAGTCGAGCAGCCATCACTATTCCAAAAGGCAATGCTGCAAATTGAATTTCCTTTGCAACAATAGCTCGAACAATAAACCACCCCAAAGTGAAGGTTAATAGATCTTTTTTAGACTAATTGCCTGGTGCCCGTGTTGCCAGCATACATTCTCTTTTCACTGCTTGACTTATTTTTTAAAATACCATTGGACATTTCGTTATTAGCATTACATTTATTGGAAACACTATGGGAGCTTTTTCTCTTCTTAGTCAATGCGAACAATGGACAGTAGTTAGGTGAAAGAGTCAGAGAATGTCAGTACCTCAGAATACAGGATTACTAAGATACCTGATTGAAATTAAATACAACTTTGTGTGTATTTTTTACGTTACTACATTATAACATGAGTCAAAATACAAAGACCCCT
Organism: Philypnodon macrostomus; assembly: GCA_036025475.1. Lineage (NCBI taxonomy): Eukaryota > Metazoa > Chordata > Actinopteri > Gobiiformes > Eleotridae > Philypnodon > Philypnodon macrostomus. Next base: position 4,427 of record JAVQKC010013038.1, read on the forward strand.
TTAATAGATCATTAGTCTAGTGTCTGTCTTTACTGTAGCTGCTTGAATTAGATTGTGATAGCTGAAGATTTACCTTCGTTGAGCTTAAAAGGTCTGCTAATGGATTGCAACAGGCCAATATAAATTTAAGGCCACCTCGGAGGCCTATACATCGCAATTACGACTCGCCATGTCAACAAGACAAGAAATAAAGCCCCGTCTGGTGGATTTAATTAGCGTTTGTATCGAGGGGAATCGGTTTTAAAGAAGGTGAAAAAAGTCCAGGCCCGATGCCAAAAAAGAACCTCGAAGCGAAGCACTTGAAAAGAGCTTAGTCACTTATAATCCTATTTGATCACACTGTGAAGTCTGCGGCGGCTAAGCAGACCCCACACTGTATTCAGACCTGGCATGGTTCTGTTGTTCCTTTTGATGCATGGTTATTCATAAACCACCACCTCCAAGGACAGCGAGGAGCTTAATATACTACTGATGCTGTCAAGGCACGCTGGCGGGACTCGCGAGATGGTGGGCTCGATCCATGGGCAGGCCGACTATGATCTCTGGTCTGCCTGTCCTCTCTGTGTTACCACGGGTTCTCTCCTGGTACTCCGGCTCCCTCCCTACCCCAAGGTGTATCTCGCCTCAGGCCTATAAATGCTGGGATGGGCTCCAGTCACCCGCAAACAAGAAAATCGGTAATTGGTAAGATTAATGAATGTGTGTGTGTGTAGAATATTTTTGCACATAATATCCTACCTGACCCACCTGCCTGGTAAGTAGCTCAAACCCCTGCATTGAATCTCACCATAGACAGAGAATAAACCCAAATGGGAGAAAGAAAAGTCCACTTCTGAAGATCTGTTTCATTTATTCTCATGAAAGTAAACTTCAACAAGGTTAGGGTTATGGAGCTGAGAGCCTGTACTGACAGATGTGAGAATATTCTGCTAAAATCCATCATTTATAAAATTTCTAAAGAATCGAATCACAAATACTTCTCCATAATCAATATATTCTGTGCCTGATATATGGGATGCACTGGGTTGATTCGGCTGATTAGGCCAGTTATGAATCACAAACAGTATTTCATCTAGGGAGCCTAATTAAAACCAAATACCAAAGTGATGAGGCTGGAAAAATCCTGAGATGATATTCTTTGAGTGATTTTCATTTCTGCCTGATTTACAAGCCTTTTGTAGTCCACTTTCAGGCCTCGAGGTAGTTTTATGTTGCCCTAGGGGTGGAGAGCCTAATTGAAAGCGACACAGAGAACAAGGCGGAGGTAACTTGGACCAATCAGGAGCTGGATAAATGTCAAGCTGAGGGAACTTTCAAATGTCACCAACTACAGCGCCAGTCAGTTCAGAGACTACTGTGTACAGGGGAATTAATAGAGCTCTGCCCATAATAAAATGTACCCTATTTTCCACTTGGAGCCTAATAGTTACATTTTCAAGTTCGGGTTGGTATTCCGAGTGCGTATGCTGAAGAACCCATAGTAGTTTTCATTGGACTAGTACTTTCTTTGAAGACGCCTAGTTGAAACTCATCAAAATAACTCATAGACCCTTTCAAAGTACGTAAACACAAAATTCGAAATTCCAGAATGGAGGCAACTGGAGGCAAGACCATAATACATTTCCAATGGCGAGAGTAGCATCAGCCACAAAATATAGCAAAACATGAGGAATTGACACATACACTCTGCTACATGTAGGTGATGTCAGAGCCTGGTTAGGAAACATTAGTGAATATGCCTCACAACGTATGTTTATTTAATGTACTGGTTAGTAAACAGATTTTTGGTTTTACTGGACACGTCCTTACCGAAATGTTGATGAGCTTAATCGTTTTTTCATTGTATGATCAGAATTATTCTATCCCTCACTATAAACCATACTTTTTTGTAAAATTTAGCTCTAGTCGCCTTCATTCTGGAATTTTTAACATTCCAAATGACAGACATTATATTTAGACATTGCAGTTGCATGTGAGATTGTGGCATTTCTAAATCAATTGCTTGATTGCAGACATGGCACAATAACTCATACTTAATAATTTCTGAACTAATAGTGCCTCATAAAGATGTGCATTAAACAACACAGTTAGGTTTGACATCACTGGAACATGCAAAGCCCAAAAGTTTTGCCTGACAATTGCTTTGTCATGTTCCTGTTATTCCTTGTCATGTTCCTGTTGTTCCTTGTCATGTTCCTGTTATTCCTTGTCATGTTCCTGTTATTCCTTGTCATGTTCCTGTTGTTCCTTGTGTTTTCCCGCCCTTGTGATTGTTTGCTCCGCCCTGATACGCCTCCCCTGTGTGTTATTGTCTCCTCCTCCTGTTATGTATTTATTCTGTTCGTTTCTGTTGGTCTGTGCCAGTTCGTGTTTATTTCTTCGCTCCTCGTCGTGGGTGTGCCCTGCCTTGAGAGTCGCGCAATTGAGTCACACTCACAGTCCACCCCGTGACATGCCTGACATTTTACCTAAAGGTTACAAAACTGCCTTATTGAATCTAAAAACCCACACTGTTATGTTTTTACATGAACTCAAATCACTGATAGCTTGTAGGGGAAGCTAGAGTTAAACTTCAATGCATGGAAATGTACGTGTGCTGCTGCTGATGACAATAGGAAACAGGAAAGTGATACAGTCAGATTTGATTCATATGAAACACTCTACCGTGAACATCTTTCATACTGATCCTGATACTGTATGTTCTGACAGCAGAGGTAGGGGATGCTTTACAATAACATGCCTATAATTGGATAAAGAAAATACTGGGCAGCTGTCTTAAAAGAGAGTTGTTGCAGCGAGTCCTTATTGAAACAGCCTGTATGTTCCCTATAAATTTGATCCTGCACATATTTTTACACAAATGAAAAAGTGCAAGGAAAATACAGCCAAGCTACGGTCGATCAAAAAGCCGACATTCAAGCCCCTTAAATCTGTAAACCCTCTGGCTGCCATACCACCACAGACTATAGACCCCTAATGTTGAGTTTACCATTGTGATAAATACTGAAACGAGCATCTGCACTGGATTTGAAGCTACAGAAAAGCTAAGGTCATGGTGGATTTTCATTATTAGTTGAAATACTTATTTTTTTACTGAGTCACATGTGAACAACAACAGGCTATGCTAACAGACTTCAATACAATTAGCATTAGCTTACTAGAAGTTGCAAACTGACAAACATGTTTTTATTATATTATTCTTCAACAGAGCTTTCCCTACAGCTTTGGAGAAAACCAATAGCCTACATAAAGAACTCAAAGAATATATACTTTCCTACTGGTTCAACAGCAAAAACGCCAGATCTGGCTCACATTTGTGTCTCTGTTTGAGTTGGCCATTTCATAAAAGCCTACTGAAAAGCGAGAAAAGGTAGTGTTTTAACCAAAGACACAAGGGGGTGAATAGAGAGTTTGCATTAGCAGTGGCAGATTTAGCGGTTTGGGGGCTCAAGGCGACATGGACAGGAGGGCCTGCTTTTTAAGTCCTTCCTGAAAATTATCTTGATTTGTCAGTCCACAGCAACCAGATGCCCTAACCATACAGAGAAAAGGGAAAACCAAATTAAGTTTAATCTTTACCAAGACATATTTATTTTTGGTTGATTTATGGGGCCCCGGAAGCTTGGGGCTGCCTGGTAGCACTGACTCTGGACACTAGTGCCAAAATGTCACAAGCTAAAACTCACTGAACTGTTATCTTGCAACAGCATAAATCTCTTGCACCTACCATAGACTGCACTGTGCCTTCCAGAGCCTAGTGTAGCAAACCCGAAGATTTCGATTTAAGTGCTAAACCATGTTTGAGGCTGAGATAAGTCCCAGCGCTAAGCACAAAGATCAGTAGTCAAGAGGCCGTCTCACTCTGTGGCCGGCGACAAGTGTCCATCTGCTGCTTGGTGCTGTTGGAGGGAATCGCTCCAAACATCAACAGAGAAGCAATACTTTCAGACTGTTGGAATTGTTGCTTCACTTTTACCTCAGCTTTAGACTTTGACAGTCAATATATCAAGAGGTTAGAATCACAACTAACATTATGTGAACTTTACATTCTACTAACTTTACAGGAGAAGCAAAGAAAGAGCCACAAATTAACCTAAAATACTGTATTAGCGGACACAGATGTCAGAGCACACATGCAACTGTTTTGATCAAAAATATCAAGCTTGGTTTGAACTTCAGCAGGTTTGTTGAACACAATTGCATGACTAAATCCTTTCACTTGATGCAAAGTGCTATGTATTTGAGCTCCTCAATAAGGTAAATACTGTATGTCTACCTAAAGTGGCCAGTGAGTTTACCTATGGCCTTTAGATTCTCACATCGTTAAAATATTTCAATTTCATTTCCTTTGTTTTAGCCCATCTCATTTTTGTGCCAACACATTTTCAGTGTTTGCTCCGGGGACCTCAGTGATGTGTCTTAGGTTAAACCGAGTGGCCATAGGTCATTGTTTGAAGGGAGGGTCCACCTGTGCATGTCCCGAGATCTCCTCTAAACTGCCATTGTGATGGGAGCCAGGAGAGCTCCCCTGCTGCTTCTACCTGTCTGATAGAGGACAAATAAAGGGGAACATTTACAGTGGGCACTCTGGGGACACATGTTACCTTACTGGTTCCTCTAAGCCAAAGTCAATAGTGTAATGTTGAATTTTACAAATGACTGGATGGATGGATGGATAAATACAGAACCCTCAGAAACATTGATGACAACAGAATACTAAATTTTACTGAGCCCCTTACCAAAGTAAACCCCAAAGAGTATACATCAAACAGCATACAAGATAAAATGATATTTAGCCATAGCCATTTAGTGCTAAGCTAAAGGCTACATGCTAACTCACAGACCAGTTTAGTAAGTCATCTATGAAACCTCTATGATCAGTTGTTATAGCAACTACTATAGAACTGATGTGTGCTCCGCTATTTGATAGTGGATTGTCAAATAAAAGTATTATATTCACAAATATATATGTGCCACTACCTTTGTCATTCACATTATTATTAGTTGAGGAAAGCACTCAAAGCAGTAATGCAATGCAATGATTATTTCCGCCACATGGAGAAGACACTATAATGGCCTTGTGTGTATGAAGTATGAAAATATTGTATCTTTGTCAGTTTCATAACAAAATGTATCACATAGGCCTCATTTCTATGATAATTAGTAAAATATAGAATGAGAATATGGAATGCATTTTCCACATAAAGCTTTTGCACAAACAATAAACCCCTGAATGTACTGAAATAAAAAAAATATATTAAATATATATGTATAACCACATGAAGATATACTTTTTATTGTATTTCTGTTTTTTTTAAAATAAACCTTCGATTAATTGTGTACTTTAGCCTGAAAATGTCTCCGTAATGATTTTTAGCACTTTCTATTTGTGTTAAGAACTTTGAATGACTCCTTGGCAGAGAAGAAATCAGTACAAAGTGTCCAACCAGGCTTGCTAATAGTACCTAATGGGCTGAATCTATAAAAAGAAACTACTATCTAGCATCACCTCATGTTAACCTGTGTGACGGAGACTAATACAATCTTTTTCGAGTATCTTCTTTCACTGATAATGTAGATTGTCATAGCAATCCGTTTCCAAGGCAATGGCTCTCTTTAATTTGAGGTCTAATGGAACAAGGTTAAAAACTGTATCTAGACATTATGTGTTTTGGGGTTTTTGTGTTATAGCTGGAAACAGAAGAGAGTGTACTGTGTGCTGTAATTATTATAGCTGATATAGAACAGCAGACGTAGATAGCTATTATGTAAAGACCATTATGAAGAAAAAGTAAGATTAGTGGAGAAGGTGAAAGGCCCAAGATGTGAAAGCAGATTTACTGCAGTTAAAATGTAAAATCCAAGACTAGAATCTCTTCCACAAAAAGGGAATCTGTCCAAACATTTAGCAGTTTTGTTTAGGAGCTAAATCAAATCAAAACTGCCATTCCCTCCTCTTTCCAAACACTTTCAAGAGCCCTACCAGATGGATCTGTGGACTACTGGCCGACTATTAACAGATAACAGCTTGGGCCTGATTGGTTGGATTGAAATGCTTTAAATAAGCTATGAATGGTGCTGCTACTACTGTGTCTTTTACCAATAAATATGACAGCATTATACCGTAAACTAATTTAGCCACAACATCCCAACCAATGTGGATGAAACAGAAGTTTAGAAACTCATTACATTTCAATACTTTTTCAGAGTACACTTCCTCTCTTCAGCCGTCTACACTTCAGTATTGTGCTTTGTTCAGGGGGGGTCAGGACCTGCTTTTTTTTACAAGAATGTAAAATGTGTGTCTGGCTCCATTAAAGTGTCCATTATTCGCTACTGCGCTGGGCAATGACGCACGCACACCCCACTATAGACACACACAGACACACACACGGACACACACCACACTCTATTCGGTTAGTATTTTCATAATGGTGTTACATCAGTTTGAATTAAAAATACAACTGTCCAATTTGCTTTTAGTGAAAAGATCCTGACCACAGCAGGAGTTCCACAAGGACATTGAGTGGATTTGTTGCTGGTTTTCTTACTTGCATCCGTAAGAACATAGAGCCTAGTTGTTAGGATGAAAGAAAAGTCTTTGTATGGCAACCTTAGGGGCACCCACCTTGTATAATGTGTGAGATGTGAGTGCAAATAGATGGATGGTTTCATAATGTAAAGTGCTTTGAGTTCCCGAGTAGTGATATATAAATGTGACAACAATTTAATTTGCCTTGAGCTTCCAGATGTGCAGCAAAAGAGTAAAGTGGTTGGCATTGCCAGTCCATATAGTGAATAGAAGAAGTTCATTTAGGTGAAAATGTATGTGCATTGTTATGAAACTGTAGTAACATACTTACATAATTGTCAGAGATAGGAGTACAATACTACTAAATCACTTTACGTAATATGTTTCCTGCTGCCGCACCATTGGAATGTATCATGTATGTGCAATACTATATCATGTGCAATACAAAATTCATCTGAAGTATTTTACCACCTGTGAAATACTCTATTTACACCTTATTTAACTCCTACCTGCACCTTTGTATTTTTAAATATTTTTTTTATTGAACTTCTTTATTATATGTTTATTTTATTGTTACGTATCTCTTTTTTTGCACTTTTTTCTTACCATGTACTATTATTGCATGTTATTAGTACTTCATGACTATCTTAGCGAGTCTAACGGTTCTTCCGATCCAAAGCATTTCATTGCATTTTTT
>JAVQKC010013041.1:0-29939 GCA_036025475.1 Philypnodon macrostomus
TCATTGCTCTCTGCCAAAGTAAGTGTGTCCAGGGTCCCATAGGGGTCATAAACATGGGGGCGCTATAGAGGCATTCTTTATTTGACCTCTGTAATGTGCCTAAGTACATTAAATATACACTAGCTCAGGTCACTGTGACAAAATTCATGCAATTTTGTTTATGTTCAGCAGGAAGGGCTTCTGGGCATTAATTAATTAATTGTCATTAATCGTAGAAGTACCAAACTCAATCCAGTTCAGCGTCTAAACACTGAACACAGTCCGGCAAAAACTTTGAGTTATTGCGTTCACAGTTTAGGGCAGTAATTTATTAGTTAATTCATATTCATCGTAGAAGTACCTAAATCAATCCTGTTTGGCGTCTGTATGATATGTACCTGCAAAATTTGAAACTGATCTGGTAGTTTTAGAGTTATCGCGTTCACACGTAGGATCTGGACACGGACCAACGTGATTCCATAATATTGTAGTTTCGCCGATATATAAAACTATTTTATGAATGTAGCATGGAATGTATTAAACATAGGTATACAGATAAACCACTTTGTGGAAAAGGTTGGAAAAAGGGCTGCACAAATAATCAAAATGAAATCGATATCACAGTAACAGGACATGCAATAATAGCATACTCCCTGTGCCATTCATTTGTGTCCGTTTTTCCAGGGCTTTATTCCCTTTAACACTAGGACTCCCAGAATTATAATACTACTAGAACTGCCAAGGCAGTCAATTTGACGGCTAGCATTCTAGCCAATAGGATGCAAGAGCTGCGATGATGTCATTGCCTAAAACTGTTCTAGCACACTACAATATTAGCCAATAAAACAAAAAACTACAATACTAGCCAATATGGCAATGTTGACCTAATAATACAGTCTAAATTAACTTTATCAAAAGACGGGCCATTTGAATGCCTCTTTCTCTGATAACGTTCTTCTAAAAGCCATTTTTGGAGCAAATTTTATGAGATTGGAGCTAGTTCTAAAAGTGAATGTTAGTTAATATAGGTAACAGACTTCATCTGTCACCCAATTAATAGAGCAGTCAACATGACGGCTGTGGGAGATAAAGCTAAACAACAGAATAAAGCACATACAGATAAGTTATTACACTTCAAAATCTGAAACCTATCAAAATGATTAGAGGCAATTTAATTGATTGATTTATCAGGTTTCCAGTGATTGTGCAGCCCTCAACACCAGAAGTGGTTGGAATAATACAGTAGGTTAATAATCTCATGCTGAATCGCAATCTAGATTAAAAAAAAAAAATTCGCAATTCTATTTTTTTTTCAAGTCGCTCTTAGACAAATAGCTGTTGCACAAGTGTGCTGGCTGCATCCTGGTATTACACGCCACTAGAACAGGATGAATATCGTTAGGTCTTATGACTTCAGTAGACATTAAAAAAAAAACTGCAAACAATGACGCATACAAAGCTATTTACTATGAGCACAGCAGTGTGCTGCAGTGAGGTTTAGAGTAAATAAGATACCTCTGCCAGTAAAGAGACATGAATAAGGGAACACAGCAAAAGTGCTAGGTGTATACTTGACAAATAGTGATCCATTTGCCATCTACTAAATCATGTTTGCATATAGTATTATTGGATGCTACAATGCAATATCAAGAGACTATGATTATGCACATCACTGTCTTTCTTAAATACAAATGTCTTACCTGTGAAGAGGAAGAAGATGAGGACCATGATCATTGTGTACCCAAAATACAGGAAAGTGCTGGCTGCTCCAATAATTTGCAGTTTTGAGAAGAAGTAATGCACAGCATAAATAAACAAATAGACAGCTGTGAAGCCACTGGTCAAGAATGAACGCCACCACCAGTGGTAGTCCTGGAAACACAAACAGTTATTACAAATACCTTCTCAATAAAATGTTATAATGTGTGATTCTGTAATCCTCACCTCAGCACAAAGGTGGAAATAGCAAAGCAGAATAGTGGCCTCAGAGCACGTGATCAGGAGAATAATAAATACCAGAAACAGGAATCCAAACATGTAGTACATTTGATGAGACCTAAAATACATCCAATAAAAAGTGTTTAAACTCTCCTGACCGTTCTTGGTAGTTCGGTTAATAGGGTGGTCCTTATATGGGAATGTTCCAGCTCTCACCCTCTAAACGAGTCAGGATAGAAATATAAACAAGCAAAAATTTGAATTGTTCCTACAATATCTATAAGGTTGCTCAAGACCATTGAATACTCCCTGAATTGCTCATTTTTGCATAAATTGTACCACGCCAAAAAAAAATCTAATTCAATATTTTTTTAAAACACAGGCACTGTGGTAAACTACTTAATACATCATAGAAAGAAAGAAACAAACGAAACACACTTACCATGATTATATGACAGCATTTTGAACTCAGAACTAGCATAGTATCATTATATTGTACACTTTTACGCTACATCATTAAAAACAAACACTTGTCATGTCTTGAACTCAAAGCTATAGTATAGCATCATGAAAAAATACAGTTTTAGTGATTATAAATATAATATTGCGTTAGTGTGCTCTTTCTTGCATCAGGGAATGATATCAGGGCTTTGTGGTATCCACCAATATGAATGCAAAAACTGAAAAGCATAGACATTTCTTTCCTAACTTTGTATAATCAGAACTAACAAACCTAAAATAGAACTAAAACCAAACTGACCTCAAAATGTCTAACTTTTGTCATTTGTAAGTTACAGTGAAATATGATGTCATTTGCCACATTAGTCATCTGCTCATAATTAGGCTAAAGTATAATACATAATGTTGGATCCAGCACTGATATCGAAAAATTTAAAATGCTACTTATAGTCGGCTCAGGTGTCCCATGTATCAGGGTCAGCCCTGAGGAAGTCTGTGTGCCATGTCCAAACATCTGAACAAGTTCAGGGTGTTTTTGAGCTGCTATGAAAATGACTCACGACAGCATATTATTGGGAAATCCCAGAAACTGCAGATGAGATAAGCAAATCAGCATTGTAAATTTGCGTGGACAATATGGAATTCCCATTTTAAGATTAATTAGACATGTGGTCACCAATCATCAATACACATTGATTGAATGGTCAGACCAGTCCTTTGCTGTCATAAGCAATATTATTAATATTGATAAATTATTATGTATTCAAACCAATGGGTGAGGTGAGAGCATGAACCTTTAAATGTTGAAAATTAAGGACCACCCTATTGGTTAATTAGATAATATTAAGAATCATGTTTCCATTCCTCACCAAATGCTGTTGAGGATAAAAAAGAGCTGAATAAAGATGCAGCCAAAGGGTAGGATACCCCCCATTACTATCCCAGGGATAGGCTTAGTGAAGAACGACTGCTCTGGAATCTGCCGAGGGATCTGGTTTGTGCGCACTGGTTGCTCAATTGCCTGAACAGAAAGTATGAAAATTCTGTATTAGAAATATTAAGTAATATATAAGTATTAGATACAGTATAGAGTATAGTATTATTAGATTATTCATTATTACTAATATTCATAGAAGCAAGCATGTAAAACACACCGGTTTCTTGAATCCAAAGTAGGCACCAATGAATGTGAGGGGCACAGAGATCCCAAACCACATTGCCAAAATTGCAACAAGAGTGCCAAAAGGAATTGCTGCAGAGGAGCCCTCAACCCACAGAATCAGGTTCATCAGGAAGAAGTCTGCAAATACAATACTGGGAGAGAAAAGACAGTGAATAAATATTATGTAAACTGCAAAAAAGAACAACAGTAGCCCCTTTTCCAGGGTGTCTTTACACTACACAAAAAGATGTGGGGCTTTAAGGGGTCTGTATGAAGCACAAGTGCTTAAAATGTGTATGACAGAGTATGCATGCACCTAAACAGGTAGATTTACTAAGAGAGGTGCAATTGTGTTTGTTTGTTTTTTATGTATGTGTATATATATGCATATATACATATATACACACACACACACACATATATATACATACATGTAAATATACACATACATGTAAATATACATATACACACACATATATATATATATATATATATACACATACAAACAAAAATGTGGTACATTAACTGACCCTGGGCACAGAAGAGCAGTCAGCAGGACATTGGTCTTCCATTTTTCACCTCCAAAAGCTTAAAAAAAAAAAAAAAACAAGAACAATTGTGAAAAATCACAAATGAAATCAGAGTTTTAACATAAATGTTTTAAAGTATCTTACTTTTGTACAGCCTTGCAGAAACATAACCAGCAGGAGTACCAAGCAGGACCCACAGGACAACAGCACATGTCATGAGAGCGCCTCGGTTGGCTGGTGAGAGGAACCCCAGACAAGCTAGGACTACATAAAATGTAATTAATAAACAATAAAGTGAATAAGGTTAATTGTGCATTAATATATGAAAAAAATAATTGTATAACAGTACAAAAACACAAATGTTAAAAAACAATAACTTGAAAATGCACTGTGTAGTCTGTAGAAGTGGTGCTTACAAAGTGTGATGAATGTCATGATGAATATCTGGGTTCCTTGTCCTAGGAACACAGACAGAAGCATGCCTTTCCTTGGGGGCCTGAATACATCACCGTGAACCTGCTTCCATCCAGACTCCTCCTGTGCATCCTCCTGAAAAAAAAGAAGCAAAAGAAAAGACAAATTTTACCTCAAAATGTGCTAAATTCATTCAAGGAAATAACAGTTAAAAGTAAACCAGCCACCAAGCTGCAACTCCTTCAGACTGAGACTTCTGCTAGGAAAAGTGAAAATCCTAAAAGCTGGAAAAATTTGGTGGGAAAAAGTCCCATGATTTCAATAAAAGTTTTAGCTGTGTTTAACAACTGTCCACACCACATTTTACAATGTGTTCTTTAATTAGACACCCAGTCCATTGAGAAATAACAACAATATTCTTTTGGACAGGCTTACATATGTTAGTGATGCTTTTTCCTTGGAGGTGGGAATCTTTATCAAGTTTGCCTGTAAAATGTAATACAATATAATATTGACAGTATTGGTTGAGGTGGCATTGCAGAGTGAAACCCCCCTCCTCCTCTTTCAATAGTAACAACATTATAAATCTTGTTTCTTTTACACGTTGTATTATTTATATTCTCTAGAAAATAGCTTTGTGTACTATTATTTGGTACAAGCTTTACCCAAACACCGGTGTTGGAGGAGTATTTGCATAAATTTTGCATTATTTGCATTTTTAACAGACTATATATTATTTTACCTGATCTACTTGGTTGTATCGGGCAATATCCTTGTGTAAGGTTCTGAGCATAATCATAGCAACCATGCCAGACAAGAAGAGGACAATCACCAGCGAGTTCATGATGCTATAAAATGAATTAAGTTTCAGTTAGGCAATTTCTATTGGGCAAAATCACTTGTCACTGCATCAAATATTGCCATACCTAAACCATTGGATGTTGGTGTGAGGCATAGACACAAGGATGTAATCCCATCTGGACGCCCATTTAATTGAATTGTTTTCCTGCATACATTTAAGCAGAACATAGTTACAAAATCATAAGACAATAATACAAAATCATAAGACTATATTAATATTTACTTACAATTAGACTTGAGTTTTATAGACTTACCTCAAATGTGACAGAGTAAGTATAGACAACAGACACATCATTAGCAAACTCCCCAGGAATCTCCATTGGGACACCTCCTTCACAGTTTAAAGATTTCTCATCCTTGTGATTGATACTATGGAAGGACAAACCACATGCAATGAATTATTATGAATTATTTTAGAAATTATCTGTGAGGTCAACTTGAACGGTTCATGAATCAAACATAAAATCAACACACTAGACTCTAGAGACCTGAAAAAGTGTGGCCTGGGGGCTACATGCAGCCTTAGACCAGTGCCTGTCCCTCAGAAGGATTGATAAAACAATAATTAACACATATAATAGAAATTATACTGTAGAATACCTCATTTTGAGGCCATTTAAACACACAATTCATATTTGTGTGTCATATGTAAGAGCAATAAACTAGATTTTCCCTACCACAAAAAAGTAAGGCCTTTTCAGCATTTTTTTAAATTAGGGACTTAATTAATTCTGTCATAGTTTTTATTGAGTATCTCATCTCAACAGGTAATTGGCCCTATACTACAGTTCATTGGCCCTATACTACAGTTCCGGTCCTAATGTGGCCCCACCCCTGCTCTAGAGGCAACCTTTGTGCCAACTTAACCTACCTTTTAGGCTCCAGAGTGGCTGCCACTAGCCGTGCCCTTTTCGATTCCTCTTCTGTTCCACTGTGGTAAGTGATTTTGATGTCCACATGATTGAACACATAAAATGTGTTCTTTTTGTTAAACTCAGCCTGTAAATAATGAAAACCTTTAAACCAGACGTAATGCATTCCACAACAAGATCTATGGGTTGTTTCTGCAGTTACAATACGTTACTCACATTAATAACACAGGCATCTTTAGCTCTGCCATCTGCAGTCACAAGGCAGCCTATGGGGAACCCAGGATTGCAGTACTTCTGTCCATCTTCCACATCATAGCACCATGTCACTGGCATATTGTCAATGATCCTATGAACAAAAAGGTTTTACTGGTTTCTAGTGTTGCCCATCTGGTAAAACCAGTTTTATCATGTCTTTGTATTACCAGTGGTGTTGGTAGTTCAGCTGCATTCCCATCTTTAAGAAATCCAATCGAGTTGCATCTTCTTGGCTGGATTTTTTGTAGGTTTTTGTGCATACAAGTTGGCATTTTTCATCTTGCTTGAAAGAGAACTGTTAAAAAAGTATTTCAAATATGTATTTAGTAATAATGTATTACTCTATCCCAGAATCAAAGGTAAGTAAACTCACATTATACGGCGAAGACTCAATTCTTTCGCCAAACAATACTTGTCCAAGGTTCTCTGAAGGTCTTGTTTCATCTTGATCTTTACAGAAGTCGAACCTAGTTTACAGATTTAGAACACATTAGTCACACACATACAATCACAAGCGAATATTGCTGAAGAAACCTTAAAATCACTTACATGTCATATTCATAAGGCAGGACTGACTCTACTGAGTCCAAACGATTGACAAACAATTGGATCTTTGACTGCGAGAGAACAATAACCAATTTTCTTAATTTGTTGTGGAAAGCAAAGCTGTTTCTCACATTTTAAAACATGGTATAGAAACAAGCGTTATTTAGCTAAAGTACATCTTAAACCACAATCGATTTTGCAAAACCTTTCCTAAAATAACCACGTATGTGGACGCCAATAAGATTCTGTTTTCGTCGCGGCCTATGCAGCGCTAGCTAGCAAGCATGATTTACACCCACAAAAACAGCACTAGAGAGGTGGATATAACAAAACAAATCATAACAATGTGGTAATGTATTAATACTTTGAATTGTACATACCGGACAGTCGTCGCCACTTTTGCCGTTTTCACAGAAACTCACCGGAGCTAAACCCGGAAGATAAAAACCTGAACACGAATAGAAGGAGACGAGCGAGTAAACCAGCACAAACCCGAGCTGTATCCGCAGCTTCATTTTTGCGGACACGTTTCAACAAAACAAAGCTCAAATGTTAATTAACAGTGTCCAGTTTCTGACAAATGGTATACTTCACTAATATAACTGGCGAATCTTTACACCGGAGACGCAGAGGCAAGCCTGTCTGGCGCAGCTATGCTCGCTGGGTGACGTATCGCTGTCTCGTTAAGCGGATATAGAAATATTAAAACAGGAATTTGAAGTGGTCCTTCAAACGAAACATTAAAACTACAGACTTGTTGTTACATACAATATCAAGTCTTGTTGGTTACATATTTAATACAATTAATTGGTTTGAATTAAACATTAAAATAACTTTAAAGACCTGTGTATTTTTAACTGAAACAACCAGTTCATATCAAGAATCAATATATTAGTTTGAAAGCTTCTCCGGACATCCGTTAGTTAACACTGACGTTGCTTATCTCTTATTTTTCAATGTTTCTGCAACATTTCAGTTATTATTAATGATGAGTGCTTTTAATTGCGGCGTGACGATAGCAGTTGTTGTAAATGTTAATACGAAAAACATAACGCCGATATAATTAAACGTTTTAAACGCTTAATGCTCCCCAGCATAACAACACATTCTTGACTTAGATCAAATTTGGGGGCATTCATTTTATTATACTTGCAGCACCTAGATATATATAGACAACGGAGCAAACAAATAATGTAAAATAGTAGGACTACGTAAACAGTTTAGGGTAATAGGATACGTACTCCGACAAAGTAGGTGGCGCACTGCAGCTTTGAATCAGCATTGGACAGGAGCGAACGAAGCAGAAGGGAGGGGGCGAAAAAAGCCGCCGTTGTTCACTGTTGCATTCAAAACCTGTGAAAGGAGGTCTTCGGTTGTTCGTGTGCTTTGTAAGTAATTCATTGTACATTACACAGCTCATGTTATGCTATTATAGTGACGTAGTGGTCCCTGTGGTTCAGCAGAGACACCAACCGAAACCGGCTGCAGGAGGAAAAGATCTGACAAACTGCGCGCACGGTTATCGCCATTTTGCACCTTCTACAACGCAAGGCATTCACCGAGGTGATCACTGCAGGGATGAATAACCATTGGTACAAACGTGAATGTTTTTCACTCGCAGTACTACATTTTTTGTGTGTTTTATCGCTCTAGAATGGCAGAAGCTGACCGCCCTGGGAAGTTATTTATTGGTGGTTTGAATACTGAGACCACCGAGAAGGCCTTGGAACAGTACTTCAGCAAGTATGGGAGGATTGTCGAAGGTAGGAAAGAGGGTAACGGGAATCACAAGTTTACATTTACCCTGTTGAATGTCTTCTGAACCACTTTACCTTCATCAAGTGTATTGTATTTGCCAGCCATGTTGTCTGTAAAACTCTTAATGTTTTTCATATTTCCCAATGTAGTTCTTTTGATGAAAGATCGTGAAACAAACAAATCACGAGGTTTTGCATTTGTTACTTTTGAAAGGCCAGCAGATGCAAAGGATGCTGCTTGTGAGATGAATGGAAAGGTATACACATAGGAAAAACATTGATTGCATAAATATAGATTTATTAACAGAAATCTTCTTTAGTCCCTTGATGGCAAGAACATTAAAGTGGAGCAAGCTACAAAGCCTCAGTTTGAGAGCTCTGGGAGAAGGGGACCACCCATGCACCGCACTCGAGGGGCCCCCAGAGGGCCCCGTGTGTCCAGGGGAGGTATGAGGGGCCCACCGTCTAGAGGTAATTTATAAGTTAACTAAATCTAGTTAGTGGAGGAAAAAAAAGTATTAAATGAATTGCTTATATTTTTGTCCAGATGACTACTACGATTCAGGAAGCAGTGAGCCGTTTTTTAAATCTATGTCATCCCGGGGCCCTCCATTGAAGAGAGGCCCGCCAGTCAGAAATGGAGGTCCACCACCCAAGAGATCAGCCCCCTCTGGTCCAATTAGCCGACGTAAGTAAAAAACATATTTGTGGAAAGCCCCAAATTCATACATGAGACAAGTATTGAAAAAAAATGTTGATTCTTTTTCAGCCCCCATGTCAAGGGACAGGGATCCCTATGGGCCACCCCCTAGGAGAGAATCCATGATGTCCAGAAGAGATGATTACCCCTCACCAAGAGATGATCACTACACCTCAAAGGACAGGTATGTTTGTAGTTGTACAATATGGCGGATACATTTTTCGCTGTATTAAAAAAATACAATATTTTACAGCTACTCTAGTCGAGATTATAGTTCCAGAGATTCAAGGGACTATGGACCTCCTTCCAGAGAGTACTCCTATCGTGAATATTCTAGTTCTAGAGAGGACTATGGTTCAATGTCTCGTGGATACAGGTATGTGATCTTCATGGATTGGAAGAAAATATTTTTAGTTGATTTTTATAATTCTGTAAAACATTGTTTTGTAGTGACCGTGATGGCTATGGGGGTGGTAGAGAACCTAGGAGTTACATGGAACGAAGTAGTGGCTCCTACAGAGATTCGTATGACGGTTACGGTAAGATATTGCCATACGAGTGTATAGGGATGAAAAGCAATTTAAACAAAAAAAAATGCGGAAAATGACAACCAAATCACAGCAGCGAAACCTACAACCTCAAGTCACAAGATACAGCAGTTCTCTCCACTGTGGAAAAGGCATTTAAGACAGCCAGGTAAACTTCTTCATGGTTGCGTTTTTGTACCAAGTCAACCCAAAATGCAAAAAACGAAAAGCTTGTAGATTTTGCGTAAACATTTGCATTGCTCTAATGATGGCAATTTTGTCGCTCCCCAAATCCACAACAAATGCACTTCAGCCTTAATGTCAGAGTCATGTAAAGTCGGCCAGCAAAAAACAAAAATAGCAAAATTGTCGTATAGTTCAAAGTAAGACCTTGGAAAACTGTTGCCCTCCTTTCAACAATACCAGCAACATTGAATACTTCATCTTACCTGCAATACTCTCTTGGACCTGTAGATGGAAAAATGGCTACTCAGAACAATGGCATGCCGGAATGAGTAAAACAACTCATTAATTCTTTGTAACGTATATTAAAATAATGGAGACAATTTATTGTCATCTATTGTTAAACTTCTATTGACAAAAAATTGGCACTTGACATTGTTAACAAAATGTATAAAATTAACCTTGCCAATTACCTGAACCATTGACCCTGCAGGTAACTCTCGCAGCACCCCAGCCTCACGGGGCCCCCCACCATCCTATGGTGGGAGCAGTGGAAGTCGTTACGATGACTATGGCAGCAGTTCCAGGGATGGATATGGCAGTCGTGACAGTTACCCCAGCAGTCGCAGTGATTCATACCCACCTAGCCGTGGTGAGCGTATGGCCCGACAGGATAGGGGCCCTGCCCCGCCTGTTGACAGAGGCTATCGCGACTCATACAGCAGCTCAAGTCGCGGAGGGCCTCGCGGTGGCCGTGGTGGCAACCGACCTGATAGAGGAATGGCTCGCAACAGATACTAAAATGGACATGGAAATAACTAAAAATCTTGACCTCATGCACAATATTGCGTGTTTTCAAAACAACATGACAAGGCAAAAATAGTCATGTCATTTGTGAAATTTAGTTTTGAGCTGTATTTGGACTTTCCCAGTTTTTTATGTGCATTTTAATTGGTATTTTTCTTGCTTATGTATTGGTACAGTTCCCAAGTAAGTGTTTTTTTGTAATCTCAGTGCTGTTAAAAGTCTGCAATTCCCCAAGTATGGCTTCCCTATTCCAATAAAGGTTTTAGTTGTAAGTAACTTGGCAACTGCTCATCAATTAAAAAAGAGATTGAAGTCTCAGAGCTCCGTTATCTCTATTGAAGTCTCAGAGCTCCGTTATCGCTATTGAAGTCTCAGATTAGGCAAGTGTTACTGTTGAAATGTTCCACTGTATTCACTTGGACATGGATTCATCAGCCTAGTGCCTTGAGGGCATGCAACGACATAACCAAAGGCAACAACCACAACCAAATGCAAGAGTGTTTTCAACTCGCCTGATAGACAACAGCTGGTAAGCAAAGCAAACCTTTGTTTCTGATCTGTAAATGCATTTCTCATTGTCCTATATTCCAATGCCTACTAAGAACAAACATGCCAAGACAACCTTTGCCTGTGGATTTAAGAAAAGGAGTTCATCTGAATGCCCTGTTCAATCTTTTCAGTCTAGATCGTATGATCCTAACATTAAGTGCAACAGCTTAAGTATCTGGTCAACATGTCAACCTGCCAATTGATGAAGATATTTTTGTCTAAATGCCTTTCGACCTGTTACACAAGTATTTATTTTAGTGAAGCTCTGAAATTCCACAAACATGAAAGTTCAAAAGAAGATCACTGGAAGAACACCGTCATCCTAAGTGCCAAACTTAAAAACCACTGGAGCCTAATCAGTCACACTAAGGAATACAGATTTTTTTTTCATACTTGATACAGAATTTTGAATGTATAAAATGTTCAATAATTGTTTTCTTGTTGCAGGATGAACAGTCCTGCAAACAATCTGTGCACGGTTCATATCTGATAAATGCCCCTAAGAGCTGGAGCAACAGTGTCAAAACGACAGCGAATGTAAGTTCATATTGTTTGTGATCTAACCATGAATTCCCTCAGATATCTTTAAATGTTTATGTTTGCCCCCTTTAGGTTCTGTTGTGAACCTCCATGGAAGGCTTGGTAGGTTCGACATGGCGAAAAGAAGAGCTATTGTTTGTTTGAATAAGGTGGTGTCAATAAATATAAAAATACTGCGTAAACATTTGAAGACTGCTTTTATTATGAACGATTGCCATATTTTCTCATTTTTTTTATACATTATTTTTATTTTGCACCTATTACTATATACAACATTAAAATGCTGGATGTACATGGGCTAGTTTTATGTCCAAATTACGTAAGCCTGCCCTATATGCCTGACTCGAGTCATTGTATATCCTGGAGGCAGGTATAGTTGGAGGTATCTAAACTGCCAGTAGGGGTGATCATTGGTTTGTTTCAGCGTCATCCTTCTCCCCGACGCCACTTTTTTTTTTTTTTTTTTTTGCAGAAGTGCGGATGTGAGTAGCATATTGAATTGGCCACTGCCTTAAAACAATGTATATCTAACCAGAAATAGCAATGAATCCAGAGGAGCAGACTGTTACGTGGTTGATATCATTAGGGGTTCTGAGCTCCCCTAAGAAGAACATAGCGGACCCAGAGGACTTTCTGAAAACATCGCTTAAGGATGGCGTTGTCCTTTGCAAGCTCACGGAGCGCCTCATACCTGGCTTTACTCCTAAAGTGAGTTTGTTTATCAAAGTTGACTGAACAGATGCACATTGTGGGGCAGTAGTAGCGCAGAAGGGAGGGGATTGACTAAAACGGTCAGGCTATGTTTTGAGGAACTTTTTGAACTGCAGGCCTTACGGTCTCTGCACGCTCTCGTCTAAACCAAGCCCGTGTTCATAAAGTAACCTGGTATTAAATGTAACATAGACGTTTGAAAAGGGGCAGCTTTGACAAATTTGTTAATCGTATTGCTTTAGATGCTAGTTCCTGTGTGGAGGATTCATAATTCCGCATTCTTGACTGTCAATGCGTGAACAGAAACAAAAAGGAACAGTTTGCTAAGTATCAGTTAACGAGTGGATTAGACACGGAATAATAATAACGGTGTGTTTTATTTTTACTCGACAAGACAACATTTGCGTCTGCATAGTATCTTGAGTTACTTGTTTCGCTGATAAGATAAGCGTGTTGATAACGCTGAACAGTTGCAAAGATTGTTCGTCACTTCCTCTTGAATGTCCCAGCTCTTATTTTGTCAAGTTTCTATCGACGCACGCAGCAATACCGGAAACGGCTAGTTGAAATTTCATAGTAATCAAATTTGTCTTTCTGGTTGTCAGTTTTAATCCAATATTATAGTGATTGGTGTGTCACGGAATCAAATTTATAACACAAAAATTAATTAAAAAACATTTGGACTATTTGTAGATTAAAATTGGGCCTTGACCAATTTGCTTTATTTTGTAAACCAAGAAATTGTGCGGATTACATTGCGTTTATTGAATAGCGTTTAACTTTCTCTCGTCTAAATGGTTATTTGCTTGAAATGGACACAGGAAGAATCTACAGTTATTTGTACACTATTATATGCCTATTTCAAGTGCAGTTTAGAAAGCTACTAGTCTGTTTTGTAGCAGAAAGTCAAAAGTTGTAGCCTGTGTGTGCCTGTGTCTTGTCTAATCAACCCAGACCGATTAATGTGTTAATATTTTGTGTGTGCTCAGTATTGCCAGGATCCGAGGACTGAAGCTGACTGTCTGTCCAACATTCGCGAGTTTCTAAAGGGATGCTCGTCTTTGAAAGTTGAGGTGAGTTTTCTCTCAAAGCCTGCATGTTTTGACATGGCCTGACCTTTTATCATTACCTAGTTGCTTAGCCATTTGCAGTTTCACACTGGATTTAACATAGCACAGCTTGTTAGCTGATTACCATGCTGGCACAGTTTTTCACACAGCCTTGTTGTAAACACACGTCAGTCACAAACACTGTTAATGTGCAGAAAGAGAACGGTAGTGGTATGACTGGTGCCTCTGTTTTGTGCCAAAGTAGTTTATGTTGACTTCCTTGTTTGTAGCATGTCTATATTACCTGGGAGAGTGATAGAGACAGTTGATGTTGCCTCCACCCTCTCCCACTGTATTCTTCATAATGGCCTAATATTAGACTGGTTTGATTGTGGCTAACTGAGTCACCATAAATATTTGGGGCTACAAAGTGAAGTGCTTCAGTAGTTATGTCTGAGAGTCTGGGACATGCCTTTGAGTTTATTCAAAACCAAACATAAGACATAATTAGACCTTTTGCATTAAGCCAACAGGTGGCTATGGCTTTTGGAGACAAATGTATCTTCTAAAAAGGAATGGAAGGAGTCATTTTAATCTTGACGATTTTCCCTTCCATCAAGTGACTGCACAACGCGATACAGTTTTCACTTCTGCCCCAGACTCCGAAAGAGGAAACACTTAAATATTCAAAGTCTCACATTTTCGCTGTTTAAAAGCACAACACATTGATTGTGTGAAAGAAACGTGTGGATGTAAATTAAATACTGCATGTAAATCAGTGTTTATGAATGACAATGGACTTTAACATGTCAGTGTGACATTGAGTGAATGAATAATGTAATTGTAAAGCGTCTTTGAGTGTTGCGAAAAGCGCTATATAAAACCAATGCATTATTATTTATCTACATAATCGTGAATATATATAATGTCAATTTTCACCCTACAACATTCTTTTATATCATTGACTAACATTCAAATTACATGTTTTAATACTGTAGTGTAAATATTTAAAAACCATTTTTTTTTTTTAACTATTTCATGAATTCCTGATGGTAAGGGATAATATTTTAAGATGTTATTGTTTTCCACCAGGTGGCGCCATTTTCTCATCTATTATAAGCAGGGTTAAAACAGTGAAATTTCTCCATTGGGTTTAATGTGTTTACAAACATGTCAAGGATTTCTCAGTCTGTTGATTTGATTACCCACAAACACAGTTCCTCACTTCAACCATTCAGACTCGTTGAGAAATGAAGCCCAGCAAAGCCTGCCATCTTGAAACTGATAGTTGTTCCGTTTATCTATTTAATATTTTTTTATCCAAATGAATTAGAAAATTTGAGGCACCAAACATGCTCAAAAAGTAATTAAACTTTGCACAACATTCGAACATTCGAGGACAGCGTAATTGTAACTGAATTTAGTTTATTTATTTAGGTCACTATAGAAGCCAGTGGGGGAGGGGCTAAAATGGGGTTATTTTTTGATTGACCTTATTTTCATAAATCTATAGAAGGTTTGAAAATAATTTTTCACTGAATATTAGAGAAGTGGGTTTATAAGGGTTAAAACAAAAGGCATGTTTATATTGGAACTCAGTAAAATAACAAAAAGAAATTAACCAAATCAGTTTTGATTCCAATGTTGCCATTTTCACACAAAAGAAAATCTGAAATCAGGTTATAATCACTAAAAGCTTATTTAAAAGGTAATTTAAGGGGTTAAAATAATAACCAAAATAAAATGATGCAATGTGTTGTGACAGCTGATTATTAGTAAATGTTTTATGCCTTAGGGTGCAACATGTGACCAAAAAGAAATGCATAAGGGTTCAAGTCTAAACTCCTGACCATGGTGGTACTACTCAACCTCTATATTTAAGATGTTTTATTTAAAATGTGAAACCTTATCCATGGAAAGAAAGAAGATAGCTGTCTGAGACAGAGCAGGCAAGCAGTTTGACTGTGTGTGTGTGAGCAGTGGTGCTGCAAGGGTGTCATGGGGCCTCAAGCAAAAACTCACAGGGGGCTCTCAAACTAATTTTTCCACACTAATAGAAGCCAGCAGTGACAAAAAATCTCTCTCTATATATATATACATTTATGTAGCATAATGTAAAATTGAGTTTAGTCTAGTTTTAAGGGTTTCAGAAGATTGGGGGTCTTTGTCTATGCAGAGTTAAGCATCAGTGTATGTGCAGGACCCAAATGTAAAGTAGAAATATATTTGTGCAGATGTTATTCATGTCTGTCTTGCTTATGTTTATGCATCTCCTATAAACCCATAGATGTTTGGATCAGTGATCTGTATAAGCTGTGATCTCATATTGGTAACATGTAGGAATTGTGTCTAAATACACCATGATCTGTAGAACCTTAAAACGTTATTTATGATGTTCTTCTCCAGGGCTTTGAGCCAGAGTGGCTGTACACTGGTGAGAATTTTGGCAAGGTCCTGACCACGTTATTGGGAGTCAACTTTGCCACTCAAGGTAAGAGCTTTGTGTATATATAACAACAAGTGTTCTATTCAAGTGTCATATTCTATTGTGTTATAGGAAGCCTATCAATGTACAGTATATTATCAGACTAGCTCATGGTGTGGTGTGACATTTTATAGAAATGTAACAATCGGTCATCAGTGGTTGTGTCATCTGCTAGCAGCATGGAGCCATATTTGAACTCATGTGTAGCCATAGCCCTGTTGATATTGATAATGCACTTGATTATGTATTTATATGTATTTATATTTTTAGATACACCTCTAATGTAAATGCATTGTCTTTCTTTCAATGCTTATTTTTGTGTGCACTGATTCTGGGTGTTTTCTAGGTAATTGGGTAATAAGGTAAGAAAATATCAAAATGAACATCCCTGAGTGGCCCACATTATTTATTTTATTATTATTTTGGAGTTCATGTCACACCTGCACTACTTACTTCCTAATAACTTCTCATGTTTTTATTCTTTATTATTCTTTTAATTTCTATTTCTGTTTAATGGATTGAAAGATTTAGAGATTTTTTTATTGTTAGTTTTTCTTTTTGTACTATGGAGAATTGTAAATGCTATCAAAATTGATGTTGTAGAACATACTATACAATAAGACAAAACAGACAATGATAAAATAGCATATATCGTATGAAAATGTGTTTTTTGAAGCTGTGTCATCAGTCGTATAGAAATAAACTCGATTTTATCCACATACTCCACCTTTGGTCTTTTTCAAAGCCAAGTATTTAGCTAAATAAAATCATTTTCAGTTGTTGTTAATTGTTCAGAATTAAATAAAAACAATACATTTTGGTTTATTTCTCCATAGACAGTGCTGCTGAGAGATCATGTCCACAGGCTGGTGGGCCTATTCCTAGTCTCTCATTGTCCTCACACTCACTCTCGACAGCCAAGTCCAAAGGCTCCATCC
This sequence comes from Philypnodon macrostomus, assembly GCA_036025475.1. Taxonomy (NCBI): domain Eukaryota; kingdom Metazoa; phylum Chordata; class Actinopteri; order Gobiiformes; family Eleotridae; genus Philypnodon; species Philypnodon macrostomus. Next base: position 17,263 of record JAVQKC010013041.1, read on the forward strand.
GCAGACAATCCAAATCTGCAGTAAGAGTTTTTTTGTTGCATCTTTCTAAAGGGGTATAATTATTAAGATCACAATAAATTGGAACATTAAAAACTATATTTGTAGCAATCCATATACACCTTCATTTAATCGACATGCTTTAATGTCATCTGATGTTTCTACCGCAGGAGATGTCCGAGAATGGAGGAGGCAGTGGGCAGCTGATGGTAAAAGCCCGTTTCAACTTCAAACAAAACAATGAGGATGAGCTGTCCTTCAATAAAGGTGACATGATCCTTGTGACGCGTCAGGAAGAGGGAGGCTGGTGGGAGGGCACGCTGAACGGAAGGACCGGCTGGTTCCCCAGTAACTACGTCCGTGAGATCAAACCCTGTGGTGAGTGTAAAACTGATCTAGCAATTGTAGTTGCTGTTGCACCACTAGATGGTACTGTATATTCACATTAGTTTTTCCCTTAACAGAGAAACCGTTGTCCCCTAAAGGAACTCAGCTCACCAAAAATTACTACAGTGTGGTAAGTGTCAATATGAAACACATAACTGATCATTTGTTACAGACTACAAACTGAAAATTGAAATTAAAAATACACATCATTTCTTTGTTCTGTTTCATCAAGGTGGTACAGGACATCTTGGAACATGAGCGTGAATTTGTCAAAGACTTACAAACCGTGCTGAGTTCCTTCCTACGACCTCTACAATCCAGTGACAAGTAAGACTGAAGTCAGATGGCTTTTACATTTTGTTTATATATTGCACATATGTTGTACTTTAAACACTGGTGTAGTGGCATATGGAGTGTATTTCACATAATTTTCAATAACACGTGTAAAAAATAAATAATAATAATAATAAAAAAGATTAATAAATTAATTTTGCAATGACTATTTAATTTTCAGATTGAGCACTGCAGACAGTAGCACTCTTTGTGGGAATCTAGAAGAGATTGTTACCTTTCAGCAGAGCCTTTGTACAGCTTTGGAGGAGTGCATCAAGTAAGTGTTCCTGGTTTGAAACTGGATAATTTCCTAAAAACACCAAAAGCTCAGTTGTTAGTAGTAAATTACTATCAAACCAATAAAATGAATTCAGTCGTTCATTGTGTATATGATCCATATCCAACCTGAACCTTGCAGAGTTCCAGAGTGCCAGCAGCGTGTAGCCACCTGTTACAACAATCTGATGAGTCAGATAAGAACGCTATACCTGGCTTACTGTTCCAGTCATCCCTCAGCAGTCTGCATCCTCACTGACCACAGGTTGGTATTTATTAAAACATGATTATTTTTATATAGACATTGTAGATGTTTTGTAATTTAATCATATTATTTGATGTTATACAATGCTCAGTTGTTCGTTCTACTGAGTGTGGTTGTTTCACCACAAGATGTCAGCCCTTCATCTATAATCGTATATTGGATGATATGCACTATTGTGTTTTCTGTGCTAGCCTGTGTAGTTGTGTGTGTACAAGTGATAATAAAATGTCTCGGAGTATAGATATATTGTCTTAGCAAACACGTTTTATGTCTGTTAGTTATTGCTGGTGTCACATCATGAGTTGCAGGTTAAAATACAAACAGGAAGCCATTTGCAGACAGGATATACACAGTGTGGTTTTTGGTGACAGGCAGCCAGTGTGCTAGTTCACAATCAACCTTTGCTTTTCTTTAGTTTATGTTAAACTTAATAAGACAGAACATTGCAACTTCAAAATGAAAAAGTCCTCTTTTCAGTCGTGTCCTTATTGTGTTCCTTCAAATACGTCGTACTTGAGAATAAAATGTTCCTTCAGATGATTTTTTTTTTTTACATTTTCTCTGTATATTTAACAGCGATGAGCTCGGCAAGTTCATGGAAAGTCAAGGCGCAAATACTCCAGGGATCCTAATTCTGACCACAAGTCTCAGCAAACCCTTCATTAGGTTGGACAAATACCCCACTCTTCTACAGGAGTTGGAGAGACATGTGGAGGTGCATACTGATAATAATACAATATATACACATTAAGAACCACTACAAGTCTTTAAAATTCTAAATGATTATTGTTTCAATCACAGGAGGCCCACCCAGACTACCCAGACATCATAAAGGCAACAGCGGCATTTAAAAATCTTGTTGTAAGTTTGCATACACTCATTGTGTTTTACATATTGTATTCAGAGTAGTGGAGATTAGATGAATTCAATTTGATGATTTCTGTGTGTTTAGTTTCGCTGAAGGATTGAATGAGGAACCCCAGTAAATAGAGAGGAATAGACTTAAATCTATATTGTCACACACAACCCCACGATACCCTGTGCAGGCAGAAGTTTCTTAGTATACCACTGATTTCCTAGTAAGTTAAGCTTTAAAGTTGAGGTCTGCATAGGAACACTTTCTTTTTTTCACAGTTTTGTTTGTTGGCGCATAAGCAGGTGCTCGTTTACAGAGCTCTTTTATAATGCTCTGTGGAAAATGCAAGGTTTTGTGTTGTCATTTCTTAAGTCTGAAAAGGGAAAGTCCCTACAATACACGCAAATATATCTGCGTATAATTCTTACTGCCTGTACCACTGTTAAAATATGTGCAGTATATGTGAGTGTGTGAATATAAAGATAATCCTATTAAAAAGCTGTGATACTTTGATGCTTTCTCTGGTCTCATTTAAACTTCCTAATTGTCTGGCTAAGTTTTCTCTGTCTCTGTCTGTTTGTGATTAGATGCAGTGCCAGAATCTGAGGAAGCGTAAGAACCTGGAGCTGCAGATCTTGTCAGAACCAGTACGGGGCTGGGAGGGAGACTGTATTAAAAGCATGGGACAGGTGGCCTATATGTCCCAGGTCCATGTAAAAAATGGGGCCAGTGAGGTAAGATGAATAGAAGGCTGTTAGTTAATTTGATACATTGTTTTATTATAGGCATTCAGATACACCAGTCAAGATTAACATTTAGTTTTAGACCATCACTGTCCTTTGTCCGTTGTTATGGTAATTAATTGTGCACAGATATACGAGAACAGAAACCAGGACATAATTGAATGAGAAAACCATATATACGGTACTCTTTTCTTATGTGGTTTCTTGGTAGGGGTCGGTGGTTGGAACAAAGTGCAAGCGAGACATTAGGAGAACCCTCATCAGGCAGCCGCTTTCTAACCATATTTATCTGTTTCACAACTTCCTGGCACTATACTTACAAAAGCACTACAAAATAGGTTAAACAGGCAGACACGGTAACGTGAAACTGAACTGAACCTTGTTTTGTGTGTTTGGCAGGACAAAGAGGAGCGCTACCTAATGCTTTTCCCAAACGTGTTAGTAATGCTGTCTGCCAGCCCCCGTATGAGTGGTTTTATTTATCAGGTAAATGAAACACAAACGCATGGTCTATGATGTCATGTCAGAAATGTTATGATTTGGCCTCTCTGATTTGAAATGGATATTAAGTTGTGTTTTTAATTTTTTGACATTCACATTAACTGTATTCTTATTATTTAGGGAAGACTTCCTCTGACGGGTACCACTGTGACACGACATACAGAGGACACAGACAATGTGCAGTTTGCCTTTGACGTCACAGGTAGTCTCTGTCTGTGCTTTATTTTATTTATTGTGACGGATTAATAGATACAATTCTACATCCATACCATCTGTGGTGGCAGTGTTGTCTTTAAGTGTATATATACTGTTTATCTCAGACAAGACTGTCTCTTTTGGTGTGTATGTCAAATGTAAATCTAAACTTAAGATCAACCTCTTTCGAATCTATTATTTAAAAGATTTGTTTGTCTGCAGGAAGCCTGACTGAGTGTATTACAGTATTCTGCAGTAGTGCCCTGGAGTTACAAGAGTGGTTAGAGCAGCTTCAGCCTTTTACTAAAGGAGGCAGCCCGGCAGGCACTATATTAAAGGTTATACTCACCAAACATTTGTAGTTTGTTTATGTTAAAGACTCATGTGTTAGTAGTAGTTTTTGGGGATCTTTATGTTTCACGCTGTTGTTTTTTTAGGTTGTAGAGGGCAAGCCACTGAGTATAGTGGGCACTCCCACTCACTTGTCTCACCTGGGCAGCCTCAGCGCTGTGAGCCGAGGCCCTCTAGAACCACCAAAGATCAATAAACCCTGGTCCTTGAGCTGTCTGCGGCCTGCACCGCCCCTTAGACCCTCTGCTGCACTGGGATACAAAGAGGTAAAATGTACTATCACCTGTCCTGTTTAACCTCAGAGTAAGTGTGTTGTACCCCTTCCACAGAAACAGAAACACTCCTCAAAAAGAGTATTAATGTACCCTAAACTTTCAACCACGTTATTTGTACATAAGTCCTTATAAATATGGCAAAATGGAAATTCATCTTTGACTGTCCTTTACTGGTCAGTGTACTGATGTATGGGGATGGTTTTCAAACAGACTTTATTCCAGTAATGTAAGCGTCATAAGATCATAGTGACTGGCATTAGAGCACACCAAAGATTGCGAGATTCTCATGTTTATTACAGCTGTGGTTTTTGTTGGGTGGCTGTTTTGCATTGTAATCCCTCTCAACAGTTTCAGTATGTTTAGCTCAGTACTAGATTTGACTCTGTGATTGTAGAGCAGAAATCATGCTTGGTGATTTCTGGATCCTTTAGCTTCTTAGCAGTAAATGCATGTATTTTCCAATTTCTTCACTGGCCTTGCAATTTTCATACGATAATGTACCTATTCTGACGCCACTTTGAATCGGTGATGTGTATATAATCATCATTAACTCTTTCTACATCTTTTTCTTATTTTATGCACATTTTCTGTTTTTCTCTCTCTCTCCACTCTGCCCTTTTTAGAGGATGTCTTATATCATGAAGGTAAGGTTAGCTCTTTGACAGTCCCTGTGTTTGTGGCTGATAAAGTGAGGCGGGTGATTGGGATGGGGTTGTCTGCATCTGGTCAGTGCCTGTGCCCTGGTGTTTACGCTGGCATGTTTGTTGCGTCTGCTTTACCGCCAGTATGTGCTGGTTGAGTGGTTTCCATGGGCTAATGTATTTGCTATTTTTTGTGAATAACTGCATCAAGTGAAGGTTTTACCATCAGGGCAACCCCAACGTTCAGAAATGCAAAACACCGTTAATGTAATTACTATGAATGGGTTTGACTAGAACAGGTTGGTGTTTTAAGGAAGCTGTGGGGTTCTCCCTGGATGCTTCATGTGTCTAGTTTCTAGATTCAAACCACATTGTTATTGCAGTTACAGATAGTTGATGTTTTTTTGTCTGGCTTTGTCACTTTGTGCTGAATTTAGTTTTTACTTGTTGACTGTCGTTCTACGTTTTGTGTACAGCCCCGTCTCATAGAAAGAATATGACAACATTTAGTAAAGTGTGTATTTTTTGTCCTCATTTATACACCCAGGACTCTAGTAAAAGCCCAAGACCTATGAAGAAGTTCCTTCCAGGTAACAGGAAGAAAGAGCGGAAGCCATCTGATGACGATGTTCAAACAAGAAAAAGTATTACTTCATGTCATGAACTAAATATACACTTTTATACAGTGTTTAATTATTGGATTTTTCTTCCCCCTAGGCACAGTTGCTCTTGAGGAGGATGCCCAGATACTCCGAGTAATTGAGGCATACTGTACCGGGGCCAGTCTACACCAGAGCACAACAGGTGTGTGCACAATCAACACACTATTACACTGATGTACTGTCTTGATAATGCAATAAATCACAGTTTACCATTATTTTGTGTGTTTGTGTAGCTGTGCGGAAAGAGTGTGTCCCACAGGTGCTTCTGCCAGAGGAGGAGAAGATCATTGTGGAGGAGATGAAGAGTAATGGCCAGACAGTCCTAGAGGAAAAGTGAGAACACACACACACACACACCATCCACATACACAGTGACCATGAGTTGGATGCAAGCCTTTACCACTTTACTCATAGACAGTTCATTTTAGACCAATAGTTAAAAAGATTACATTTTCATTTATGAATTTCTTTTTAGGAGTCTTGTAGATGCAGTTTATGCTTTAAAGGACGAGGTACATGAGCTGAAAAAGGTAAGTAGGTGCCCCCCATAATCTCATTTCCCCCCATAGTATACAAACCAGCTGGGAAATAAAATGGTCTTAAAGTTTATATATTTTTGCTTATTATATTATCATAGATGTTTAAATGTAACTATACTGTCTTAAATGTTAGATTGGTAAAAATAACTGACATTTCTACTCTATTTGCACTGTATTTATTGAGAGGGGTTTATCAGTGCCACCATAGTCTCAAAAGAAATTGTTATTTACAAGCTTTTCATTTCCCTGTAAATAAATATTCACTACAGAGACAATGAGTCTTCTTTGCTTTGTATCACAGGAGAACAAATGGATGAAACAGTTTCTGGAGGAGGAGCAGAAATCTCGAAAAGAGCTAGAAAGAGTGGTCAGGAAGCTGGTCAAGCAGAAGAATGATTGTGCTTGGGAGGATGGTGGCCACTGATCTATACAAATGAAAAATGGGTCAAAAAAAATAACGTGGATTTTGATTGTTCTCACAGCACCTTGATAAATAAGTTTCAGTTGGACGACTGGGAGTGCTTTGACTTCCAACTTTTGACTTCCAGATACGCCAACAAAATGGTGGAACTTAAAAAAACTGATACAAAAAAGGACATCCCAAAAAATGCATTCTCTGCTGCTGCTTCAATTGGATTTACAAAGCCATAGAGTCCCAACATTTTTTCCTTACTGTATTTCTGTCCAATGGGACAACCAAAACATTAATGTTTGGAGTTTGAAATGTTGAGATTGTTTCAACACAGTTTGGGTTATTAACTCTCTCATTTAGATACAATGAGCTCCTTTTTTATTTTGTATTTCAAAACTACATGAATGTACAATTTGTTTTTGTAATAGATCACTCGAGTATCTCATACAGCATGTGTATGAATATGCCACTCCTAATAGCTTTTTATGACACAGTTCTGGTTTATGGCAAACGTATTTTAATACTCCTTATTTATTGTTGATAACAAAGAATTTAACTGTAACTTTAGCCTTATTAATATAGTTTGCTGTCTAATGGTGTCGTAATGACGATGCTCAGTGGTAGGAATTTAGCCAGGAAACTAAAGATGAAATGACTCATAACCTTAGACTGTAGCCTTCCTCGTTAACACAGATGTATTTCTATATAGCAAAGCTAAGAAAGTGCCTTCATAAAGCGGCCCACAGAATATATGTTAAGGACCAGTTTTGGAAAAATGCATGGTTTGTACTAAATGTGTCACGGGCCGTTTCTGTGTGTGTGTGAGATGAGACTTATTAGTATATGAGCATATATTAGGGCTGAAATGTGTGTTTTATCATACAATGCAATGCAACGGTACATTATGCTATACATTTGTGCATGTGCACTGTCAAAATGGCTTTCCACTTGCCAAATTGCTTGGCAGTGTGTACTGTTAAATGCATACTGCATTACATATAGCCCACTGATATTATTCCAGCATGGTTTGTATTTTTGTATACAGAAAAATAGCAATACATTTAAATACCAAGCTTCTCTTCTAACCAAAAAAAGGCCAAGCCTTATGGGTCACTAGTTATGTTCTGTGTGTCCATGTGTGATGGTCTGGTCCTAGTTTTCAAATCTGTATTATAAAACTGCTGTATCTGTTTGATGCCAGTACACTGTTAAAAACAGTGCTGCAGTTGAGTTTGTTTTAGCAGGACTTCTTCATGTATATGTCATTAACTTCTGTAAGCTCCTAAAGTCAACAGGAGTATTTATTGTAATGTAACTGAATCACTTTGTGTATTGTCTTTTTAGTCTTGTTCTATGCAATTGTTTTTTCTAGATACACTGTTCTTTATGGTATATTCTACCATAATCAGTTATTTGATTAAAGTGTAATATAATGAGTGTATCTGAATGATCCTGTGAAGTGGAAAGAGGCATGTTTCTCTATTAGACTGGAAAACTACTAATGTATGCTTTTCCATGATACCTTCAATAGGATTTTTTTAGGTCAACAGGTTAAAAAAAGCACAGATGGAAGCAGTGAGTCAGTAACTGTGAGCATCACCTCTGCGTCGACACCTAAGTTCTGACCAAGATTCACACTTTTCATGCAACCACAAAGTAGTTAAATGTATTCACCGCTACTGGGTTGAGTAATGCGAGAGATGCTATGTGTTTAGCAATTTATTCTCCAGAACAATTGCATTACATTCAAGTTGCAAGTTGGTTTTCTGTATCTCCAAAACACAATAAATGAATCATCACTGCAGGTAGTAGGCCTGATATGATACAGATTTTTGGCAATAATTAATTAATTTATACATGTTTTAAAAAAGGCCTCTCTTTTTCCTGTGGGCCAATATCACTTGAACTTATAGTTAATATAATAAATTAGGCGAAATATAAATTCCATGAACAATTATATTTATAAAAAATATCCACGGTAAATGAATTGTCTGTTTTTAATTGCGATAAACGCTATTCTTGTATATTGTCCCATCACTAGCAGGTAGTATGTAAAACCTGTTTAAAAAATGCAAAAGACAGTCACATTCACACAACAGTAAAATACATAATCTGATCCAAAAAAAAGGAAACGTATGGTTATTGGTTTGGCAGCAGATAAAACAGAATCTGTAGGTTTACTTGTCCTATATTTAAGACCACAAGCACTAGCGCTGCCGATTTCAGTCAGCTGTGAGCAAAAATAAATATGTTTATACAATTTAAAGTTTAGTTTTAAAATGAAAAAACATGCCTAAAATATATTGACATTAAATATGATGTGTTTATTTACACTAATAAATAAATAGCAACAATACTTTTACAGAAATACAATCAGTAAATCGTTTTAATAAATTAAGTTTTGGTCAGTTGCCCTGAAATTCACAAAAAAATAACCAACTAAAATTTACAGAAAAGTTGTGAATCAATATTTTCAAGTGTCCATATCCTGGGTGCCAGCATGTTCACCCTCCAGTCTGTCCATATAAGTGCTACCATATACTATACAATCCAAAAGCTGTTGCTTTGGGATCATAATCAACCAGTGACATGTCCTCAGTCCAGACACTAAGCTGGTTCCCTTTCTCTAGTTTGAAGACATCCTGAGTGGTGGCTGTGCACAAACTGGGTTTAGTGGGACTTCTGTCTAAATGACAGTAGGCCTTCATTATTTCTTTGTCTTTGTCTGTTTTAGTTTTCCTTAACATGACCCTGTTGATCAGCGAGAGTTTGGAGTGACCACTGGAGAAAGTTATTCTGGAGTACACAGAGTAATCACCCGACGTCTCAATGGTTAGCCAGCTGCTGTTGTAGTAGTTCACGTGTTGATAACTGTACCGACAGTGTTTCATGTCCCATTCAAGATATCCAGCTAATGAGGCAGAAACAATCGGTCAGCAAATGTATAAATCTCTCGTTTATACATGGTGAATACACACTTACGTTTGGGCTTTGGTGGTTTTGATGGTACTTGAAACACCATTTGGGCAAAAGCTCTGACTGAAGCTTCCTGTATGCTGTGACTACTTTCATGCTTTTGCAGATAAGACTCTGGACCTTCCTTCCTTTGCTGAGTTTGCATAGAAAGATGTGGACCTGGAGTAAACACATGTTCAACAGATTCATTGATTAGCTACATAATGCATACAATCATAATATGAATCAGTATCAGTGGTTTTGTACCTGTACCTTCAGATGAGACATTGGTGCCCTACAAAGAATAGTGAAGGACAATCAGTAAGTGCATTAATATCATACTACCGATAAACCAAAAAGACCATTTAAATTTAAACATTTAAATTCTGTATTCGAAGCTACTTTAATAGTATTACAGGACTGTGTACATATATTTAAATAACTACAAACACATGTATTTTTGTATACTTACATTTACATCTGTGTAAAAAGTGTAAATGATCTCTTACCTGTTGTACTTGTTTGCTGTTTATATACAAGTACACTATCCCAACAACTGTCATGAGCAGATTGAGCAGGACCACAATCACCATGAAGCGCATCAGGGTCTTGCTTTGGCCCTGAGGCAGTGGGGTCGGGATGAGCATCGGCTGGACCCCATGGGAGCTGTGCAGGCGCGGGGGCACCGCTGGAGGGGCCAGGCTTGTTTGGTACGTGTTGATCATAGTGGTGCTAAAGTGAACAGAGGCCTTGCGTCTGTAGCCTCACCCACACTACTGAACTGCTGCTACCTAAAGCTTCTGAGTTTTTTCTCCTTTCACTTCCTGGAAGGTATGAATTGTGCAAGGTATTCATCATGTTCCTTCCTTCCTTTGGGGGAACGTGCACATATATTGTCTCTATTTAAATGTGTAGTGTACAACTGTGAAACCCCTCAATTTTGCCACAGCACTTCAATTACACGTATACAATGTGATGCAGGCGTTAGTTGAGGGGAAAGGTTTGACAACAGAGGCTAAATTTAGTTGTTTGTTAACACACCAGGATATAGTTGGTATTTTCACATGGTAGATATTCATGCCATAAAAATGTAAGTTAGAAGAGACCATAAGAATTTTTTTTTTTTGGGGGGGGGGGCAAAAAAGAGAAGCGCTATTTTTTTTAAATTTATTTATTTATTTATTTATTTATTTTCATTTAGCTCCTAGCTAAACTGAACTACTGGCACTACACTAGCTTTGAGCTTTTATATATATATATATAATTTTATGCAGTATAGTGAACAGCCAAAGTGTGGCGGTCAGTGTGACCACTATAAAGAGTAGTCATTCTGGGTGTGCTGGTGTGCTGTTGTGAGGAGCTCAGAGATGCTTGTCTGTGCAGGTGAGACAGGACAGAGAAGTGAGTCTTTGGAGTCGGAGGTCCCTCGCCTTGAACACAATGTGGGTCATCTTCACACTTTATGAAGGCCACAAAGCATCTGTAAAACTTTGTGAAGACAGAGGTCAGGACATGGTCAGACCAGTAAGTTTAAATGAACCACAACAGGTGGCTGGTTACCTACCTGGTTATTAAAGAACACATAGATGACTGGGTTTACCACAGTGCTGAACTTGGCCAGAATGGAGGGGACTATACTTGCCATGGGTGTAACCATCCCTAAGCGACCAAATGTTGCAATGAGGGCCATGATGCCGTAGGGCATCCAACAGAGCATGTAGCAGGACACCATTGACAAAACCATGAGTAAGATGTGCTGCTCTCGACGCTGAGCTGCCAGAAGGTTGACCTGACCCACCTACAAACAGAGGCAGATAATAAGATCCGCTTTAATGTGAATGATGGTGAATGTGATAATTCAAAAACGAATTGCCTGATCAGTTTCACATTTTCACACAGTTACATATCATAAAGACGCCAAACAGACATATGGGGCGTGTCACCGATATACACCTTGCTGTACAACAGCGTGGGCCTAGTTCATTTTAAGGCATCCAGCTGCAGACCTCTGTAGTCTAATGAGTTTCTGAAAATAGGTGGGGCTCTCAGCTGGAATGTGGACAGGCCATCTGAGCCCCCTATAGCAGCTAGGAATCAAAGTTCTTTGTCACGCTGACATCCCTAGGCACCGGGAAGTACTGAAAATACAGCGTTGATGGTTCATTGAAAGCTGCAAAACACTGTGTGACAGGATTCACAGACATTTTGATCCCTAATGATCAATTATTTGTGTGAGTGGCAGGTTTATAAAAGGGTCGTGCACAGTGGATGAGTCATTGGTAAGTGAAGTCAATGCCCTCAAGAATATAAGCTCCAATCCACATTTTGTGATAATTCCACATTATGTAATAATTTTCTGAAATGTCATAAAACCACATTTGGTAATCAATTGCTGCATTTAGGAATAAACGGACTCAATGCAATATAGTAAAATTAAACACATTTCATAATTTTGAGAAAGTTATTTTTAAGTTTGTTTTTTTACAACTTTCTCAAAATGTAACAATTTACTTCCAAATGTCCTAAAATGTATTCCATATTACGTTAGATCATCTTCTGCAACAGTTATTACAAAATTAAACATGTATGGCTTAGATAAAATCACATTACATGATCCTTCATAATGTGCATATTGGTACATTTTTAAACAGTTTGATTACTATTGTCCTGGACCTTCATTTTGAATACTTGGATACTGCTGATCGAACCTGAATTTCCTTTAGGATCAATAAAGTATCTATTTGATCGAGTATCCTGCGTTTGACTTACGCTTTTAATAGCCATCAGAATACGTCCATATGAGTAGACCATGAGCAGAAGAGGCAGCAGCAGGCAAAAGATGAACAGACACAACACATATGAGATGCTGGCTGCTGAGCGCTGGTGCCATTGGACAGAGCATGTGGTGCCTGGTCCCTCCAGCCCATAGCTGCTCCAGCCCACAAAGGGAAGCAGGGTCCAGAGGAGGGAGTAGAGCCAGGAGCCTGCGACGCATAGACGGGCCTTCCTAAAATCTGAGATGTCCACCAGAGCAGACCTCAGCACAGTGGTGTAGCGCTCATAGGACAGGATGGATAAGGACACCAGGGACACAATGCCTCATGTGGAAAGAACAAATATTAGTTAGACCAGTGTTTTTCAACCTTCTTTGAGCCACATAAAATATTGTGATATATTTAATGTACATAGGCAAATTACAGAGGTCAAATAAAGAATGCCTCTATAGCGCCCCCATGTTTATGACCCCTATGGGACCCTGGACACACTTACTTTGGCAGAGAGCAATGAA
>JAVQKC010013045.1:0-13970 GCA_036025475.1 Philypnodon macrostomus
TAGCCGTGATTGGTCTAGCGGACAAGCGCTGCGGTCTGTGATTGGCTGTTTGGGCTTACTTTGGGCTTACTTTGGGCTTACATTGGGCTTATTTAGCTCTATCTGTAGAATGCAGGAGGAGCATTATACTATAAAAAATGTAAATCGAAAAGACATAAAGGTTACACTTGTATTAATGAATGATTATTTTTGCTCTATTACTATTTGTATTTGGAGTATTACTATCTTCTAAATGTAAACAAGTATTCAGTCTGCAATACTTCTAGAGTTACTATCAATAACTATCAATAAAATATATAGGTGATAGTATCACCTATATATTTTATTGATGGAAATATAATTAATTAGAGATTCAAAGATTAATTTCTGGCTCTGTATTTACCAATTCATTCAATGTATAGTTCCGCAGAGTACATTATTTTTAATATTTTTGAGATCATTGTGTATGTATGTGCAGTCAGATTTTTATACCTGATGGCAGGGCAGTCAGGCAAAGTTGTTGAGCCAAGACTGGGAGAAAAATAAGATTGTTAGCATTATAGCATGTTAGCATGTTAGCACACACACGCAGTAGTGACCCCAATGAGCTATGAGCTTTGGCACACAATAACATGGCCTCAAGAAATCACTATTATAAGAATTTAAATGTTGATATTAGCCAAAATACACTTTGAGCTTTCATTTGAGCTTTCTATCAATTATAACAAGCACTATGGCCATCTAATGTGCACCAATCTCATGATGTCTCTATGGAGGATTTTAAGTGGGACAGCTCTACAGGGAAAATCCAGCGAGGTGTGAATGATAGTGGGATTTCAGGCCAGGTGTGCATCTGTGAGAGAAAGTGCTACACTGTTACGCCATAAACTCAAGTAACCCATAGATTACATGGTATTTGAACAGTCTGATCCTTCACAGCTCTGCAGGACATGGCTTTGGTGAGAGCTTAATTTGATCACAAAGAGTTAAGAAGGTATCTTTAATAAGCTCATCTGCTAACATGGGCTAACACCTCCACAAATGCAGCTAACAGAGGTCCAGCACGAGCTAATGCAGACAGCTTAGTGTTAAATTACTCAGCAGATTGTGTGGGACAGGAAAGTGTGTCAGCACAAAGCACAAACATAACAGGGTGTTCCCAATACTGCCGTTTGATCATTAAGTTGTTTGCTACAGATAAGGACATGGGTATATTGGCACTGCTTTGTATCTTCTTGGCTGTTTTAATTACAATCTAAATGTGTATATTCAGTTCATGATAGAAAGCATTAGGATATGGTTCTGGTTAATATCTTTACAATACACTTTAAACAAGGGGCCATAATATCCCTATAGCATTTAAAATGTAACTACTTGATTACTTTGCAGATTTAGGTCAATATGATGCCCTTCTGTTGAACCTTGAACCTTTGAAAGACATCAGAGACCAAGCACCTGCATTTTACACAGAACGCAGTTGCCATAGAAACTGAAGAGAGGAACAATAATGCTAATAATATGGGACCCACACGCACACAATACACAGAGATGTCCATACAGATCCAGTTTGACATAAATGAGTCTCTCTGTGGTAACTTAGCAACAGCCTGTGAGTCATCCTCTCATAGAAATCTAGATGCTTTCAATGGAAGGATTGCCTTTGATTACAGCTAAAATATTTGTGGTCCTGATAATTAAATATCTTCTTACATACAATACATAGCTATATTTATGTAAAGGTTCAGGATTTAGACAGTTTGACAGTGAGTGGGGTAACATCCAACTGTATTAATGTACTGTATACATTTTTGTTTGCTAATGGATAGAGTCACTGTTATGACTAGTGCCAATATGAAAAATCCTCTCACAAAAATGATAAGAATTAAAGGTCCTAATCACTGTAAAATCTTCTGTGATATTGCATTAGAGAGAGAATACCATGGGCTCCATTTGACCGTATCAATATTACCATCAGTAATAAAGAATGTAGTGGTAAATAATATATTTAATTTATTTTCTACATAGCCTTACTGTTAATGTGAGTTAATTAATCTTAAACTGATCTGACAGTAAGGCAAAAACGCAGCCACCAGCTCTGCATGACCTCATCGTGTTTAGGTCGAACCAAAACACAACTCTGCTCATGATATCAGAGTGCCAAACCACTTCAACCAGCTCAACCCACATAGAAAATAATAATGCACATTCAAGACTCTGAAACCACAAAACACTAAAATAGAAACGTAAAAATTATAGTGTGCTGCTCAACTGTTACTTTGGCTAATGCATACATGGCTTCTACCCTAAGTAATTCTCCAGGAAGACCATGGTATATGGTTAACTGTTATATCTTTTACAAAAGACCCAATATATAAATATACCACAAGAAGGCATTTACATCACAATTCCAGTATTGTAATTCCTCTCTCTGCATTGTGTCTACAGCACTGTTTAACGGTGCTATGGTAAGACAATGTGATGTCAAATGTTCTGACTACTATCCCTCCATGCTTATCAACAACACTGTACAACTGCCTCAGAGGGTCAAAACCAGAGTGTTACTCTCTGGTCAAAACACTGTCAATTACTATTTTTTTGTATAATTTATCTATATATAAATAGTTGTACTTAAACGTTTATACAAATCGCATACATTGATAAATCAAAAATAGAATTTAAAATCTGGGTATTCGTACACTTCAGAATCAATTTAAAGTTATTTAACACACATTTTTCCATAGACATGGTTTCTCAGGTTTCTACATATCTTGTACACAGACTTCTTCCCAAGCCAAGATCCTGTTTAAAACATTAGAAGTCACATGAGGTTTTCTGCTTAGCTGTCCCAGCAGATGTGAACATTATTACCAGGTCATTTGGACCCTTCTGAATTAATTTGAAGTTTTAATCTCACATCTCAATTGCCAGTTAGGATCATAGAACATACAGACTCTGCATGTGGGCTGCCTCTTATTCAGGAGCCAAGATCCTGTTTAATACATTAGACATGCGATTTTCCAGCTTAGATGCCCCTCCAGATGTCGATAAAAACAGCATCTACCAGAACATCTCACACGTTTTAAAAAATCTCTGCGGATTTTGAGGCTTGAATTCATTTCAAATCTCCACTGAGCCTGATGACCATTGGAACATAATATCAAAAACCCCAATAGGTCTACCCTCTTATGCCCTCTTCATGCGCTGCACCAGAAAAACAACCGTCAGATTAAGTCATGCACGTTTGGATAGTCCTGACGTGAACCACTGTGTATCGACGTGCACTGGGGATGACTAAAGCTCACTGTAACCTAGATTTGAGAGCCAGGGTTGAAGCAGCAGTGAAGTAGAAGTGGGTTTGTGGAGCTAAGGCAGAGGCCAGACACGTGCAGCTGAGATCAGATGGGCCGGCAGCCATTAAACAGCCTAACGGAGTAATGGTAATGCGGCTAAACATGAATAAATATTAAAGAACAAATGGGGGAAAAGTACTACTGCCCGCCAAGCCGAACTAGTGAGAAACAGAAGAGGATCTGGACTTAATGATTAATCGATTTATTGTAAGGAATTAGTCAGGCTAATATGATAAAAACATTCAGTATTTGATAACCATGTTGCTGAATATTGTGATATGGATATTTTTGCAATATTTTGATGCAAATTCAATCCATCAGAAATAGTTAATAACTTGAATTACTAGTTAAATTTGATTCAAAATCAAAACTAAAGACTAAACGACTAAAACGACTAAAACAAGGACTAAATTAAAGAATATTACTAAAAATGTACTTTTCATTCACCAGCACATGCTCTGTAAGCTCTTGTATCAGGTAATTTACCCAATTTACCCGAGGTTAGTTATCCATTAGTAATTACTTTGCCAGTGGGGCCTATAAATACTAATAACATAAAGTAATCATTAATTAACAATTGAAAATACATGAAATGTCTTAATTGAAGTGAATTACATTGTCTGTACTTTATTTAATTCATTTTGTTATTTTATATCTTAACCAAAAGCAGAAAGACAATCATGTTTATGGTTTATTTACTTAATTGCAAGCTACATTTTTATCACAAGCGTTCGTGCACGTGGCCCATCTTCAGCCAGCTAGTCTAACGGTATCTGTGCTTAAATGCCTATATTCTACAAAAGACTGCACTTTTCACAAAACACATTTATTCTATGTGGCTCCAAGGACATGGTTTTCTTAAATAAAGAGAAACCTTTTAAATTGAATTACTAAAAGCCAGATGTGTCCTTGGCTATTTCTAGCTTGTGTGAATCACGTGGTGCCCCTCTAGGCGTGGGTATCTTCAGTGGCCTGTTCACTATTAGACCGTACTGCAGACCCGCTCGTGCAGAAATATCTCCAACACACATGCACAAACTCGTGAACACACTATCAAAAGGATAACTGACAGCCTTATTGTAGCTCTTTACAACCATGCCGGCATAAGCCGTCTGAATCACAAAAAGACCCTACAGTGAAGGGGAGACCACTATACAACAATGGCTGCCAAGGGCTTGTGGGAAGGGTCCCCGGAAAGAGGAGTGGTCCAAGAGTGGGGTTTGCTCTAGTGTCAGTTTTGGGATCTCAAATACAAGAAAATATACAAGATTTTCCTAATAAGGTACTTAAGACAAAACAGAAAAAAATCACATCAGTCCTAATCTAACTGTTCTTGGACATAGAGTTTTTTCTTCTCACATCTTATAGTGTAAAGCCACAATGTTACGCTTTTACTATGCCTTAGCCACACCCAGCCAAGTGTAAGGGAACATATTGGGAGTGAACTATATTGTGTACTTTATATGAAAGGGAACTATACTAAAGGGTAGTTTTCACACCAAAAACACTTAAAGGTTGAGGCAGGGTGGACAATCAAACTTTAGGAGAAGTACAAATACAACTAAAAAGGGTTTAAAGTGGTATTTTGTGATGGACCTGTGAGCCTCCGGACGTGTGTGTTAGAAACAATATGACATGGATTTGATGAAGCGATGAAAGGGTGAATGAATGGACGACAGATGGACGCAGATGACTGAGGAGGAAGCTTCAAACCTGCGTGGAAAACCATAGTGTTTTTCCGACATCCTGGTAAGAGCTGGAGATTTCTGAAAAGTCCCTTCGCCGTCAACTTCACGTGGAAGTTGGACAGCGACAGTCTGGGGGACCATAGCATTGTCTTCTCTTTTTAGCTGTAGCGCAAAAAAAAGTCTTGAATAAAAATAGTATTTGAAACGCTTTTGAAGCTTTACGTCTTGTGTAGTCGGTAGGTGACCTAAAGACGTCTTCTTTGTTTAACTTTGGAAATAGGTCATTGCTGTGAGTTAGACAACTAGTTAACGGTCCCACGTACAGCCTTTTACATCTGCACGTATTGAGATATGGTTAAAAAATCCTCAACAAATAGTCCATAAAATGAAAGAAAAATCCCTATTAGTCGCCATGTGTGTCCATTAAACTCCCTAATGCAGTTTTAATCTTTGTGATTGTCTTTTGAGATTATTTAGAAGAAGAATTGTCAAAAATAGTCCACTTAGTAAAAAATTGCTTTTAAAGAAACATCAAAATTGGTGTCCAAGCAAACAAGGTCACTGACAAATCAAGTAGATCGCAATTGCTCAAATCCTTAGCTGTTATTTCAACAACAAAATCCCAAAAATCTGTAGCCGGTTTCTTGTAACTCTATTGAAGAAGGAAGGAAAATGGCGCCAAAAATCCTTGCATGTTTGCCTCTTTCTGTCGTCCAGGTGGTAGTGAATCATCCATCGATCACAAGATGCAGAGGAGAGAGAATGGTACTCCGGAGAGGGGCGGTGCTAAAGAAGTGATTAGTAGTCCTTGTATGTCTGCAGCACGATGACGGCAAATACAATGTGGCCTACTAACACACTGCGGTAGAAATACCTTTCCAAACTAATGCCATTCAGATGCATAGCACGTTCGGACAACAGCCAAGCATTATTGCACAGCCTGTATATTGACTGCTGGTTCAAAAGCAGCCTACATAGACATACACTGTGATGCTGCAGGAGCGGAGGGGGGGATGGGCGGGATTTGAATAATCTCTTGCTGTTACCAGATTGCCGCACACCCTCCCTCTTTGGTGACTTGTCATGATTTCTCACATCGCTAGTGTGTGATTTTGATAAGAGAGTGGTTTGGATTGAAATAAGACATTGTATAGAGGAAAATGAATGTTTATATCGGGTAAAGAAAGTGGGAGGGGCCTGGTGTTTGATGACTTAAACATTACAGTGGCAGGTGCAATACTGGGTTAGATATGGTTAAGACAACAGAATAGAGGAATGAAATGATCAAACTACAGTAAAATAATTGAACAATGTTAAGAAAATGACTCAATAGGCACATAATCACCATAAGTGTTTAAAAGACACTAAGATAAATCCTTTTAACATAACACATTTTTGTATATTAATTATTAGACAAAGCATTACTGTATGTTGCTGCCACTTTCAAGGAAACTCTTGTAGAAGGGATTTTTAATCACACTGTGTTTTTTAATCCTAGTTAAATATGTAGGTACTTGGCAGCGGCTCAGCACACTAGCACCACCAAAAGTCAGAAGAGTAAATTCACTATCAGTGGTGTACAGCATACTATACACTTATATTGTGAATGCTACTAAAAGCTATATATCCGTTTGACATGCTTGAAAAAAAAAAGTTGTCTTCTCTAACTAAAGCAATCTTGAAATCAAATAATTAAATATTTTTGCAAGCTTTCAAAGTAATACTGCTCATAAAATATGAGCAGCATGAGATGTGAAGGAGCAGCGGCTCTACTCTGAGCTCCTCCTGAGTGACGGAGCTTGTCACCCTATCTCTAAGGGAGCGCCTGGCCACCCTGCGGAGGAAACTCATTTCGAGAGACTGCAGAGGCTGTACTGATCACCTGTCAATCTCACGCTCCATCCTTCACTTACTCGTGAACAAGACCCAGAGATACTTCATCTCCTCCATTTGATCACTTGTTCATATGTTTATGAGTTAATTTGTTAATTTGTTCAGTTGCTCATTTGTTCATTTGTTCCTATGTTCATTTGTGTCTGTCAGCACTTCAACAGTATGGGGCAGACAGGAACAATAACACAGAGATTAAACTAGGTGCTGCTTTAGGAGCAGTCAAAAGCTGCTGCTCTCATACTGCTCATATTTTATTCCTGTTCCAGCAGCTATGGGCCTTAAGCGGTGTATGTATCACATCTCCTAAAAAATTATATAGTAGAAAAAGAGATACCCCACAGTAACACAAGACATGTATAGCTAATTTACAATAGCATTTGAATGTAATGTTACACACATTTTCTCTTGAGATTCATAGAGTAAACTGCAACCATTTAAATCAGCCAACAAACCAACTGTCTGCACAATGTCCCCAAAACCTCAATTTATAAACAGTAAACTTTTGCCACAGACTTCAAAATTCTGCCTGACCATAGAGCATGAACATTTGAACAATAAACAGAAAGCACCAAACTATAAAAGTCTATGAAAAGGCGAGACAAAGAAGCTAAAGAAAGGCTAGGCTCGTAACCACTGTCGCCAGAGGCTGCTGTGGTGAGGGAATGAGAGAGAGGAGAGTATGAATCAAATACATGTGTGGGGCTGAGACTGTGGGTGGTGATGATGATGATGGCATGTCTTCCAGGATAGGACCAGAGAGAGGGGCGCCCAAGCCCATTCAAGAGGTATCATGTGGGATAAAGGGTGGAACTATAGGGCCAGGCTTTACAGGCCCAAATGTTAGCATTTTAGGGATTCAGATGTTAGAGAGCTGAACTTTTCAACATAAAAACCTATAGCAAAACTTTACAGTATATTGACAACCTTTAGTTAGATGTGTTACAGTCAGGACCACATGAGTATTTAAAGACTCACATAAAACAAATCCAGGGTAAGATGCAATGGAAGAGATCCTATAGAAAGGATACAATACAAATCCAAATCTAGATTACTTTATGAGTTATTTATGCTGCTGTGTGCTGTATATAGGCATAGTCTATTTTAATCTTATTTAATTATTTTTTCTATTCTTAAATGCCTGATTACTGATATTACTTGTGCACTCTTTCTCCCCATTGTGGGATTCATATCTTATTGATTTGTAACCTAGCTGTGCTCTTTACTTAAAATACTCAAGACATCTATTATAAAAAAACTGAAAATAAAATGAATGTAAGTTAAAGACTAAATATTTCTCAAGCAAAGCCAAAAAGTTCTTCTTGAAGAAAATGCCTCTTGAAACGGCTTAATAATTAATAACCATGTCTTGATGTGTTCAGAAAGGTAAGTAGAAAGAGAGTGTTCTAGCATTGCTTAAATACTTCCTCTTATGCTTAGCATGTGTGTGGCGGCCTAAGCGTGTGAGCAGACACATAATTAGAGACGCCACAGTGAAGCATGATGATGAGGTTTGCCTTTTTCCATAGGACTGTATGAGCTGCTGTCAGACTGAGCGTGCGAGTGCAGTCACAGGTAAAAACTACCAGGAAAACAATTAGATTAGACATACTTCCCGCTTAACACATAAAAATACTCCTTCATTTATATGAGTTCAGATGCACCAGGTACATTTAACATCATACATCTTGCCATATAGTATACTTAGTTTAAACCTTTACACAGTTACTCTATAGAAGAACAATTTCATAGTAAAAGCTACTCCGAAATGTACTAACATGAGGTATATAACAAGGCTGAAATATACCTACACCAAATGTCTGCTCTTATAAGGCAAATCTATAATTCAGGTAAAATAAAATATATAAATAAAAAATACCTACGTAGTAAAAAAACAATTCAACACGTACAATGAACTATAGCATTTATAGATACACACCAGACAGTATTTGCTATTATAGCATATGACTATTTTTAAAAAGCATATAGGTTTTAAACTCCATAATAAACTCAAGCATCTTCAAAATAAAACGGCTAATTCTATTATTATTATGATATTGAGATGGGACTCAACCAAAGAGCAAAACTGCACCAGCACTGCACATCACCCTTAATCCATTATAAAACAATAAAACCTTTACATGGGGAAAACAAGAGGCCTTATCTAACTTAAACACAAACATGCACCAGAAAATGTAATTAATAACAAACCATGATATATTGAAGCTGATGTTGCAGGGTTGCTTAAGGGCACTGGCTCCTACTGTTTTAACTGAGTGTACTATGAAATGCAATGCAAAGCCATTAATTTAAAGTAAACAGATATAGTAAACTAAACCATTAAGCCTTTGTATCACCCAAACAAAAAATCAACAGCCTTGCATGCAACACTAAAAAAAATCCTCCAAACAATAAGGCACATAAAACGAACTTGAAAATGTATTGCATTTCGAGCCAAGAACATTAACAACTATGATTAAGGTATTTAAAAAAAGCCTGGCACTCCTACAGCTTTTTAATCACAAACAACTCTCATTGCCAACAACACAAACAGCTTTTGAACATATCCTTACCTGTGCTGTTTACTCTGGTGAGTCTTGTAGAGCCACTTCGTTGCAAAGAATGCTGTGAAGCCTGCTTGGTGGGGCTCTGATTGGCAGCTGGAGGTGTCTTTGTGCCGATTTGATTGGTAGAAGTGTTCTTGGTAGAGATCGTATTGTTGATGGTGGGAGCCTTGAGGCCTGAAGAGAGGATAGAGGAAATCAACAAGTCAAAATCAATAGTGATAGTTGTTTAAAGGCTCATGTAAGTGCTATCTCTACAAATAAACCTACTGGCCTATAACAAAATAAATAAAAAGTAGACAAGATTAGACTAGTTTTTATAATGTAGTTTGTAATAGCATCTGTTGTTGCGTTGAGACATTCAAATTATAAATAAAGCACTTTCACTTTTCTTTCTCAAAGTGGTGACAGATTCGTGGTATCCCTATCCACAGCTTGTATAAGAGGATCACTGTGTTATGTAGTGAGTGACCCAGACAGGACAACAGCTGGACCTTTTTAATGCAGTATTAAAATGTATCTAGCCAGGTAGTTATGTAGTCCACAGCTGTAAACTGGGGCTTTTCTTACTCAATTGCAAAACTAGTTGGACCTTCAAATATTGTTTTATTCAGTATAGCACCCTCATGCATCCTTCAGATGTATTAAACTTCTATTTATCAACCTTCAAGTGTTCATGAAACTTAAACTAAGGTCATACATTAAGGCTACTGTGTACTTTATCGTTTCCGCAGGAGAATTTGCCCCGTCCATTTGCCCGGAGCTGGAGCTAGTCTGGAGCTGTGGCTGACCGCAGGGCAGCACCCTTCTCCAGATCTCGTGCCAGGATCTTGGTCAACACTAACTAGTTGGAGGATTTAGACTATTGTACATGTTTTAGGATGATGGAGGAACCTTGAGTACTGAGAAACCCCACCACACACAGGAAAAACAAGCAAACTTCATACAGAAAGCCTTTCCTTACTGGTCCAGGAATCAAACTGTTGTGAGTAGACACTGCAGGATTTGACAGTGTAAATGTTCGATTAATTTATTAATTTGGCCCACAAACCTGAAGCAGGGGGTCTGGCCTGCAGCGACAGAGCCCTGTTCCTCATTGGTGAAGCCTTAGAAGCATCTCCGGAGCCAGGGGGCCTCGCTGTGCTCTGGCTGCCCACAGGAAGTGCACTTCTGCTGGGACAGGCATCTGGTTCGGTGGGTGCTGGTGCAGGTGGTGCTGAGGAGAAAATGAGAATTATTATTATTGAAATTCATTTTTATCTTTGAAATTGATGTCTCAATAAAGAAAAACAATAAATACAAGTGTCCGGTTTTAATTGGTATCTTGTTATACAAACATGCAATAGCCCATGTCATGTCAATTGGTAAAGTTGAAAAATATTTTTGTCCAATTTAGGCCTATTAGAAAAGACAAAATAGCAACAGAAAATCATGGAAAACATTTGAACTTCATATTTAGCCAATAGTGCATTTGATTCAGACATTGCTCAATATCATCTCTCTGTCTCATTTTCGCTATAATCACAACAAAGCAATCATTAAATTGTATAGCAAGCAATGCACTGTGTCATGGCAGGCTAAACTGATGCTTAGAAACCAAAGCTGTGCTGAAAAACATCACATTGAATTGCATTGTGGGTCATATCTATCAGCGAAGTCCGCATCGATCCGCGCTCTCTGGAAGTGTGCATCCAAGTGCTCATGGCAACGTTCCAGGACAATTGGGACAGGCTACGCACCTCATCGTCAGCTTACATTTGAAGTGCAGATATTGGTTATGTACACATATGTAGTCTGGCGTAACTAATAGCAACACTTAAGATCATAACGCAAGATGTAAGGAATTGCCTATGTCACCCCATCTGGAGAGGTTTAATTATATATATTATCAAGAACATCTTTGTACACTAATTTTAAAACCGCCTATAATGCCTTTCTGTAATGTGGTAATCAAAAACTCATGATATGTTGAAAAACTACTTAAAACACAGAGCTCTGGGAAAAGAAAGACGAGGAAGTCATGTCAGCAACGAAAGGGAAGCCACTCCAAAGAAAACAGACTTTTATCAATATACAGTGTGTGTGAGTGAGTGTATGTGTGTGTGTGTGTGGGTGTGTGAGAGTGCGTGTGTGTGTGTGTGAGTGTGTGTGAGTGTGTGAGAGTGCGTGTGTGTGCGATTGTGTCTAACTATGTCACCGTCTCCTATCACACCATTACCTCACCTTTGCTTCCAACTCCATTGTTTTCATTGGTGTTGCTTCCCAGCGATGAAGAGCTAAGGCTTGTGGGTAATCCTTTGACAGGAAGTTTTGATGTAGCGTGGGCAGCGGAGGGTCGTGGGGCAGGAGCTGGCTGCTGATTGGTCGATGTTTTCGAGGTGAGTGAAGTTGCACTGAAGCGTGGTTTGGGGATACCTGGACAACAAATAGATATATATTACATTAAACATTGTATTTGAATAATTAAGGCATTGCTACAAATAAATAAAAAATATAATAGTGAAAACGAGAAGAACCTTTGAGGATACACTGCAAACTACAGTAAAGGCCCTATTAACAGTATTAGTAGTTGAAGGGTATAATGTCTGTCAACTGAGCCATGCTAAAAAGTAATCTTTTGTTTCTTTATCTAGTCTATCTTGCCAACAGACCAACAGAACAACAGACCAACAGAATAGACCAACAGATCAACAGAAATACAGATCAACAGAACAACAGATCAACAGACCAACAGACCAACAGAACAACAGATAAATAGAACAACAGATCAACAGACTAACAGACCAACAGATCAACAGAACAACAGATAAACAGAACAGACCAACAGAACAACAGATAAACAGACCAACAGAACAACAGACCAACAAATCAACAGAACAACAGATAAACAGAACAACAGACCAACAGACCAACAGAACAACAGACCAACAGACCAACAGAACAACAGACCAACAGAATAGACCAACAGAACAACAGATCAACAGATCAACAGAACAACAGACCAACAGATCAACAGACCAACAGATCAACAGATCAACAGATCAACAGACCAGCAGAACAACAGCTCAACAGACCAACAGAACAACAGACCAACAGAACAACAGACCAACAGACCAACAGACCAACAGATGTCCATGTTTGAACTTCAGCAGACCAGGCTGATTATTTGAGTTCACCAGCAGGTAAAAGGATCCACCTAAGTAGGTGATCAAAGAGTAACATCCATGTTCAAACACACAACTTCTTAAACAGGTTTCCCATCCTCCTCATCTCCACAGGGAGTCAAGACCAAGCAGGGGGGATGTAATTTGACAGTAAGCCCCAAAAAATCATAGTCACGTTTTTTATTCAGTGAATCATTTTTTCATTCTGAATCAGATCTTCTAAAATACTTCTGAAGTGACGGTGTATATTCAAATGTAAGCCTGAGGGCAGAATGGGAGAGAGAGGGATTTTGTCTCCATTCGGGACATATCTTGCATGCTTACAGTACTAATGACTACTTGGAGCCATAGCATATAACGGTCTGTAGCTATTTGTGAGCTATTTCTTATTTTTTTTAAATAGCATATAATCTGAAGTAAAATAGACTCTTATTTTCTGCGTAAAAGGTACACTCTACCTTTTATGCAGAAAATAAGAGTCTATCTTAGCTACTATAGGCTTTCGGGCGTACATCCTGGATAATGGCCAGATAGCTGCAGGGCTGACACAGAGACATATCCTGATAGACAACCATTTATTCACAAACTCACCTAATGTTTTAGACTGTAATAGACTTGCCTTAAGAGGTTGAGCACAGCATTGATTTGTTTAGATTGTGTACCAAATATTGTAACCCTTGTAAGTTCACATTCCGCTATTTGCACTAGTTCATTTGATTGAATTGTGTCTCAAGCCGCAAAACATGTTTATTTTCCCTGAGGATTGTTAAACCTTGTAAGAACATGTGTCCTGAAACGTTCCCATTATAACAAGAGAAAGCCCACATGCGCTCCCCACAATTACATTAGCTCATATTCGAATTAGCTCATTAGCTTTAGAATTCGCAGATACACTGTAAAGACTCTGGTGAAGGCGGAGCTGTTTCAGTAGAGTTGTTCTGAAGCAGGAAACATCTGGCTTCGTTCGGTCGCCGTTTGGATGAAAAGGCCCGGCAGAGGAGCAGCTGGATCGAATTACTTTAGAAAATCAGAGTTAGGTAATAGCTGGCTCACTCTTCTATAGCCTCGTGTCCAGTGTTGTACACAAAACACAATTGTTTAAGGACAAAAGACGGGGGGGCTTTGAAATTTGACCCCACTTCAGTTACTTTAGTGAGTTGTCCTGATATTAATAATAATAATAATAATTCATCAATTTTATATAGTGCTTTTCACAACTACTCAAAGACGCTTTACATATTTGTACATTATTCATTTACTCCAGTCACACCTGGTGGTGGTAAGCTACTATGTAGCCACAGCTGCCCTGGGGCACACTGACGGAAGCGTGGCTGC